>JAZEWU010000009.1:3245411-3291845 GCA_036362915.1 Geotria australis
ATTAAAGCTAAATAAATACGTCAAACACAGGGAGCGGCAGCCCAGGAGCCCTCGCTGGGGGCGCGCGGGCACATAGCCCTGCCTTGCGCCCTGTGTCTGCCGGGATAGGCTCCGGCTCACCGCGACCCTGTTACAGCATTACGCGGTTTCAGAAAATATATGTATTAAAATTACTCACCGCGCCACCACCGTGCTGCGCCAACACTGTACAAATACTGTAAACTACAAATGAAGTTGCTGCTGCTCCCACTCTCTATCCCCAGTGTCTTGCGACTGTCTCTCCGCCTCTCTCAACTGCCTAACTAAACGGGTTCAAAACTCGGCGACTCTCTGCTAGCAACACAACAACAACACTCTGCTAACTATATGTTTATTGTTACAGCAGAAAAATACCCGCCTCACAGCAAGAAGTGAATGTGGAGAAGCAGACCATACTATGGAACACTGCCTTGTCTGTGCTCTACTACCCAACCTCTGCAGCTCAAAAGACAATGGGAAACTGTAATTTAAAATCGCGCTTCGAAGAATCGCAAAGAAGAAGCAAGAAGTCACCGGGTTCGAATCTCGGATCGGGTGCCTTTCCGTGTGGAGTTCGCATGTTCTCCCTGTGTCCACGTGGGTTGTCGCCGAGTACTCCGGTTTCCTCCTACAATCCAAAGAGACGCTGCTGCTGCCTAGGTTAATTGGCCAGCCATCCATTGTCAGAAACCGCTTCATCCTGTACAGGGTTGCGGTGAGCCGGAGCCTATCCAGGCAGACACAGGGCGCAAGGCAGGGATATACCCAGGATGGGATGCCAGTCCATCACAGCATGTATTTGGACGGCGAAAACCCACGCGGACATGGGGAGAACATGCAAACTCCACACAGAAAGGCACCCGAGCCGGGATTCGAACCGGGGACTCTTGCTGTGAGGCGGCAGCGTTACTCACCACGCCACCGTGCCGCCCGGTCTTCTTCTTTGCGATTCTTAGAAGCACGATGGTCAGCCTATGGACATCGTTGTCTTTCAGCTCGGCCTCGAAGTGTTTGGTAGAATTCGCAGGCAATACCCAAGTATTACCTGACAGGGATCGCGACGTGAACGCTTCTACCTTGACCCCGGTTAATTGGCCAGATGACTAAATTTCCCTCGGTAACCTGTGATGGACTGGCCTCCCATCCTGTGTATAGCCAGACCATTGCGCCCTGTGACTGCCGGGATTGGCTCCGGTCTATTGTGACCCTGTGCAGGATTAAGCGGGTACTCATGACGATTGGAAACGAACCCATTATGGTCATTTCCATACACCGGCAGTCAGCAGACCATTCTCTTCACGGCCCACCATTCAACCTTCAACGTGGGTCACTGGACTTTTCCATGCTAATCTGCGTGGCAGTGCACGGAATCGATTTATAAAAATCACATTACTGTACTGTACTACAAGGACGCATCGAATATTTATATGCGTGTAATTGTAATATCTATATGTGCTAAGAGAACTGCGGTTTGTGTTTTTAAAATAAATCCCGTTACATTCTTAGTTTATGAAAACCGTGTGTGCGTGTTTGAGAACTGCTTTCCATAACGGATGTGTGGCTAGAGCCGTTTCAAGCTTTGCTTCTCTCTCCTTCGCAACGTTTCGCCTTCTCACACTGGAGGCATCTTCTGACGTTTTCTCCACCGTGGGAGGCGAAACGTCGCGAAAGACAGAGAAGGAACGCTCGACACGGACATCCCAAAAGAACAGCTGTGGAAAGCAGTTCTCATACATCAAGCCATGAAATCCTACATCAAGTACTGTGTGGGTTTATTGTCTAGTACATGAATATTTAGTACATGTCCGTCATACGTACTTGCCCCAATAGTTTGTAAGGCTAAACGTGAAATCATTGTGTTTTGCATGTGCTTGAGTGCACAAAGCCTTGCACAAGTGCATTGGTGATGTCACCATCACCTTGCAGTGAATGGCTGCTGTTGTGTGCTGTGTGTAGACACACATCTATGTGTGCGCCTAATTAGGTGCTTATTTCCAAGCACTTTGTAAAGCTCACAGGTCCCGTGAACCAGTTATTCGCCTCTTTATCAACCAAGTGCAGCACTAGTGAATGCTACTCATAGCAAAACTGTTCAATGTTCGTTCTCAAAATGTGTTTTCTTTCATACTCACACCCGAGCATTTTATTACCCTTCTGCATTTTACAATAGCATTACACACGTTCAATCCCAGACTGCAATAAAAAATGAGAAAGATATGTGTTTAACCGGACGGTATACCGCAACACATTTCATTCACCATTGGAAGATGACATCACCTCACTCATTAACACCTAAGGGGCACTAAACTATACAAGTAGGTTGGAATGAGATAGAGGGCAGGGAGGTGGTGGTGGTACAATAACCACCACCTACCTCTCTGTGCTCACTGTGGTAGACTTCCATGTGGGATTTTCAAAATAAATAAACATTCGCAGCAACATCGTGTAAAGTTATTGGAAACGCACAGCTTTAGGTGTGTTTTTATTCGTGTCGGTGAACATTATGAATCCTTTTCACCCACGTGTTATCATCATCATTGTCTCATCTCATCTTATTGTCAAAAGCCGCTTATCCCTGTACAGGGTTGTGGTGAGCCGGAGCCTATCCCGACAGACACAGGGCGCAAGGGAGGGCCATACCCAGGATGGGACGCCAGTCCATCGCAGGGCACCGGGGGCAATTTAGTCAGCAGGCCAATTAAGCTAAGCAGCAGCATGTCTTTGGACTTTTGGGAGGTAACAGGAGTGGCCGGAAAAAACCCACGCGGACACGGGCAGAACATGCAAACTCCACACAGAAAGGCACCCGAGCCGAGATTCGAACCCAGGTCCTTCTTGCTGTGAGGCGGCAGCGCTACCCACTACGCCACCGTGCCGCCCCCCACGTGTTATGTAAATGATACAAATTACAAGAGTACTGCTCTGATCTGACGCTCTGCTTCGCTGTGCAATGAACCAGACATTTACTATTGTTTATAGCATCACGTGTGCCGTGTTCCATTTATAAATGTGTAGTAGTTGTCCCATCTGCCAAAGGTTGCCAATTTAGAATTGATAACTGTCCATGACATTAACGTTACATCTTCCAGGTTTCACTACAGTATATCTTTAGTATGACACATACCCTGTACGTGATACACCCTATTTGATTAAAATATATTTTTAATAACCTAATAAAACACACTTTTGGATAGAGATACATATTCATGTTAACGCACGAGATATGAAAAAGTAAACATAATTTTGTCAACCATGCAACAGCTTTTGAAGCCGGAATGAAAACAAATATGGAAGACACGTTTCTGTTTATTGTTTTCAAATGTTTTCCATTCTTTTCTCTTATTATCACTTGTCAGTCTTTTCCGCAAGCCTCCATGCGGGTAGAAGTAGGCAAAGGCAGGAAAAAAAACTCTGTTGTTGCTGGCCTTTCTATCGATAAACGTTCAGGCTTGTCAGCCACAGGTGCTTTTCGCCTACGTGTTTCCCCTTGCCACGCTAGACATACGTTCCGGCATGCAAGTATGACATTTCATACAAAGAGAATAAAATCGAGAGTTGTCTTCCATGGCTTAATGTCCCGAAGTCTCATCCGTGGGCCACGGCACGGTGGAAACAGCCAGCATGCAGGTACGCTGAGTTCAGTGGCAGGGCAGGAGATGGCCCCCCATCGAGGCAAGGGGAAATGTATTTTCTGCATCCTTGACTTCACCCCCCCAACTCGCGTGGTCCCGATAAGCTCCCGCGCATCAGCTGCTGCCACCCCTCACATTAAATGGCGTTAAATGACCCTTTATGTATCAACTCCCCTTACCTTAGTGCTCACTTAAATCTGTTTGCTCTTGCTGATCTAATGTGGGCCACAACATCGAAGCCTGCAGGCAACATACTTTGTGAGCGTACCCTTAATGCACAGTTGTTGTTGCGAGCAGTGCCATCGGGGAATGTGTCAGTGTGGGCTCTGCGTGTACGCATTGTTCTACGCGTAGCGATAAATGTTAGAACACGCAGAGTATGTTCTTCATCTGAAGGCGTTCGGACGTGGGTGCCACGCGGAAAATTAATGTGTTCCATCGACATAGGCACGTTGATAATAATAATTAGTATCATTATTATTTTATAGAGCGCCTGATGCCACGTATTTTTAAACTTTTAAATAATAGCAATCGTAGCAGCTTCTCTGATCTTCTGAGGAGTTCAATTATGTCGTTGGTGATGATTACGACTAATTAATATTTTCTTTATAAAATCGCATTGTTTATATGTTAATAATTTATGAAAACATAAACATTTTACAGCGTGCTGTAAATTAAAATGTTTAATTACCATTTACACCGGCTACAAAAAACCATATGTATTATATGCATAATTAAAAAGGATCACGTTTCTATTAAGTTTAAGAGCAAGTTAGCCGTAACATTTTATCTTTTATTCCATTAAAAGTAATTCAAAATCGAGCATTACGTAAAAACATGTTAACACAGGCTGTTAAATTTACAACATTTAATGAAAATGCAAATCCTATTAAATAAAATATTCGGAGCTCTGAGTTACAAATCTTATTAAAGCAGATGAATATTATTAACTGGACCAAATTCAAACAAAACATGGATTTGCCACAATGGATCCCCATTATATTCAATTATCACAGTATAATATATAAAATGTAAAAAACATGCGTGATTAATTTTGCACGGAAAATGTGTTACATTAATACAGTTGTATGCTTACAAAGGCATTGAAAAAATAACACATCAAGCACCACCACACTGAGCACGGGCCCCCCCAAGGATGTGTGCTCAGTCTCCTGCTCTTCACCCTGCTGACCCATGACTGTGCACCAACTTACAGGTCCAACTACTTTGTCAAATTTGCTGATGACACAACCGTGGTGGGTCTCATCAGCAACAATGACGAATCGAACTACAAGAATGAGGTGAACCAACTGGCCACGTGGTGCAAATAACACCGCATCACTGGCCAAGAAAGCCCAGCAGCGTCTTTACTTCCTCCGGAAGCTAAAGAGAGCAAGAGCCCCGGCACCCATCATATGTGTACCTTCTACCGAGGCATCATTGAGAGCGTTCTGACCAGCTGCATCACTGTGTGGGTTGGGAGCTGCACTGCCTCCAACCGAAAGACCCTGCAGCGCATAGTGAACGCGGCTGGGAAGACCATTGGTGCCTCACTCCCCTCCTTCCTGGACATTTGCAACACCCGCCTAGTCCGCAAAGCAACCATCATTGCGAGAGACCCCACCTATTTCTCACGCAGCCTCTTCAGTCTCCTGCCATCTGGAAGAAGATACCAGAGCCTCTGAGCCCGCTCCACCAGAATATATAACAGCTTTGTACATCATGCTGTCAGGATGCTGAACTCTGTCCCCTCTGCCTCCAAAAAGTCTGAACTGTAACTTACCCATCCCACCCACTACACATGGATTCCTTGTCTATGCCAACACCAGGGTCTGAGAGAAACGGCATTTCGATCCTTTTTATGTCCTGTACATATGGCAGAATTGACAATGAAGTTGAAATTATTAAAATGAAAATGTATTTTATAAGAAGTCTTCTTTAAAAACACCACTCATATAAACTGAAATAAAAGAAATATGACCTAAATGCATTCAGCAGCTATTTTTTGTCAAACAAACTAAGCATCACGGATACATGACATGGATTACAGATTATATTACGGACATGTGCATTGCGTAAAAATGTTTGTAAATAACATCTGCAAGTCATTTCTGCGCGTGTCATGCCTCATTATAATAAAATGATGTCACATCTCACACCAGCCAGCCCGTTACAGCAATGTGGAGATACTGAACATATCTCCGATACACATGCTGCTATTCAAGTACCATACAATTGAGACGACGCACAAGGCTTGCTTACTCATGTAGTATCAGTGCTTTTAGGGCTGGCCTGTGCAGGACTCTGGGCAGAGATAACTGGGTCCGAACCAGTCCCCACATTCCTCCAGGAGCTGCCAGAAGAGTAGATTGGCCTTCGAGTTATCGGAAGGCGCTTGACCTTCTCTCCTGACTCCCAGGCAGAAAACGGGCGAGCCCTTGGGGGTTGTTTCAGCGGCTGCAGGTGGAAGTCTCTGTTCACCCGGGAATGCATCCCGTTCCACGGGAGCCTCTCCTTTGCCTAGCACCGTGCCATGACAAACAGATGTCTTTTAGAAGTTTGCAAATGAGCACGTGTGTCGTATAATGGTGGAGGTACCAACCCTGGTCTACTCTTGCACAGAGGTGCTTTATTCGACCAAATGCCACCTGCCGATTGACTAACTGCAGTGTTACCTATTTATGCTGCTAAGTCAATGGTTCTTAACCTTTACTGCACCCCTTTTCAATTCTCAGAATATGTTCTCGCACCCCTAATAATATATATATAAAATGCAATAAATATATAATACAGTACAAACATCTGGCATGTCTCGCAACCCCTAGCAAGGGCATCTCGCACCCCCAGGGGGTGCGTGCACCCATGTTAAGAACCACTCTTCTAAGTGTACAGTCAGAAGAATTTAAGAAACTTGTCCTATCGTTTGGATTGCCACGTCGGCAAATCAAACCGGCGACCTCTGGATTGCAAGTTTATGGTGCTCACCATTATACGACGGCAGCGTCCAGTGTGTTGTGTATATTATGATAAACTTTGAGTAGCCAATAACACCTTTAAAAGGTCAACATATGAATAAAGTGAAATAATCAAAGGCGATCAAAGAACTACATACTTTGAAGGCCAATTAGAGCCATGTTTATGTTGTCATACCTCCTGGGTGAAGTCATACTGACTACAGATCGTTACCATTTGACTAGGGGATAACAAAGCTAGTCTTCAGCAATTATAAAAGCTTTCCGAGGTCATGTAAAAAACATATTATCTAAGGTTAGGCATTCTACCAAGATGCACCAAGCATAAAAAAAGAATAAGGTTTGTACCTCATGTGTTTTTAAATACAGGTGAGATGTTCGTAAACGATCAGGTTTGTTCGCATGGAGTCAAATGCTTACGATTCAGCAGTAAGAAGTGGTTAATTTAGTACAAGAAATATGGGGTTTGCACTGGTTTTAAATGACATAACTGGGTTTTCCATGATTACATTCTTCAGACACATTTCATGCTACTAATTATCAATCATTTTATCTGTACCATTATTTTACTTTTTGAAGGTTTGCTTGCTACTGTGTCTTCCAGCAGAAAAATGTTAATACTGTTGTCAATTCAAAACTGTCCATTTGTCAGCTTTCTTAAAATGTCCCAGTTTTCTCGGTGCAACAGTGTCAAGTATGACCTCCAACTATACGTTAGTCAATAGTTTTTTTCTATAACCCTGCCTCCTAGTTGACATAAATTGCCGTGTACTAACAGGCAACAGCACCTGAAATGAAACGCAACGCCAAATCATGCATTTTTGCAACATAATCACAATTCGGTGTGTATGTAAATTAAATTAAGCGTGTGTATAAAAAAGTGACTCTACACAGTCATAAATCACATTATAATATGACACTGTGATGTGAGCGAATTAGAGTTGCTCAATTAAAAGTAGACTCTCTCTATACATGTGAAAAAATACTCAAAGAGAAACTGCAGTTTATTAGCAATTAATTTGGAAAGACATGACAGCCTATGGTCCCAATGAATCGCAGCCGCATTGTCCCCGGAGGTGATGGTCCTTACTAGGTGATAGGTGATCGTCCTTACCAAGGGTGGCTGCTTGTCCGAAGCTTTTGTTGAAGGGCCAGGACGGACACCTGGAGCTGCACTCTTGGATCGTACAGCTGGTGGCGTTTCATAGCCTCTGAGGGCCCTTGCGGCTGAAAGCTGTTTAGGTCTTCCTGCGCCAGTTAACCCTGATGTGTACGGCCTACCTTCAACCTTGTCTTTGTTTGGCGGTTTGTCCGGCACGCTGGCGACATTATCGATAACGGTGGTGTTTGAATAGTTTGGATGTGCACGCACATTCCGTGACAGCGTTGAGGTGTCTGCTCGAAATTTAAATGGGTTAATTGTGTTCACTCTCTCTTCTGATCCAGCTGTGTCGGTGAGATCGGAATTAATGCCAGTTTTAACAGAATTATTTGAACCGTCTTGAGATGCATCATCACTCTCCATGAAGAAGACAACATCTAAAGAGTCATTTTTTAATGTATCTTCTTCAAGAGTCTTTAGTTTCTGTCAATTACAAAAAGAAAGTTGAGAAAAGAATACGTAACTTTAGCAATAATGATTTTAAAATGAACATAAACCTACATATAAACGCTGCAGTCATTTAAAATATTCAACATACAACCCATGTGTGTTATAGTGAGTTCACACATCTATGTGTGACATATGGAAGCCATTTGGGAAAGAGAAAAAGAAGTTAAAAAAATGTCCACAATTCACGGAATTTGCTTCAAATGTAACAAAAAGTGTACACATTTAAATAAATAGCGTTAGGTCAACTTTACAAAGAAGGGAATACCTTGATTACCAACGAACCCATACTTCTCATTCAACAGTAGACTGCCTAAGAGCATGAAATGTTCTTCAAAATAAAACACCAAAGCGCACCGCAATGCATGCCATCACGTGTTTTGCACGTGGGGAAAAACAGTTCCAGGTCAGGAGAGGCAAGATGTTTACTAGCAGTGTCACTTTACCACCACAACCGAATACTTACTAGGCTGTGAGCAAGAGGTGCATCTTCTCTTTGCTTCACCTGTGTTTGTTTTGGTTCAGTGTGAACCACCTTGGAATTAAGCCACTCTAGGGGAAACATGACACATAACTGAATCAAATTTACATTACGTTTATCCTATCACTAGTATATGTGCCGTATATAATTTTAAACTATTATTATAATGATCTCAGGATGTACCAAGAGGAATATGTATTTTTGGCAGTGCATTGCCATTGACATTGCACATGTTCTGTTGCTAAAGTGCGAGATTGATCTTGGGAATCCATCTTACTTCAAACGTACATTATCGAAATCGGCGGTCTCTCTTTCTCACATAACATAAAACAATAAGAACCCTTTGTAGATAACACCGCAATGTCTAAACCACGGCAGACGCAGATTTCAAAAAGAATCGCTTCATGCTGCATCTACCCTACATTACGTGATCAAAAACAAAAAACGGTACTAACCAAAACAAAAGATAACCCTGCCTTGCAATGCCATCGTGGGCCGAGCCTTGTGTGGCACAACCTGAAAAATCTGAGATGCAGTAATGGTCTCAGCTTGACCGTAGAGAGATATGCTTATCATCAAGGTCAGTAGCAAAGATGGTATGCTCAAGCGCACCCTCCAGCCAAGCGCCTTCTCTCCCTCCCTCCCTGGCGACCAACCCACAAACCGGCCTCTTTCCCTGGCCATGCGTGCACACCTATGTCACGAAGCAGGAACGCATATATTATTTAGCGCAACCGTAGTCGCGAGGTGTTCGAGAGAAATGTCTTACCAGAAGGAGCCGCCGTCAGGGCCACTGTGTGCCAGCAGCCACAGCTGACCGCTCTCACGGGCCTCCCTGCCAGGTCCACTCTCCGTGCGACCCACTCTCTCTGCCCCGCTGGGCTCCCAGCGCCCATCACGTGGCTGCTCTGTCCCCACATGAACAGCTCGCCTTCGGCTAGAAAACAGGTCGCCCCAGCGTGGTGGTCACGTTGGTCTCCTCTTTAGGCGCGTCGCACGCTCGTTGCCGCAATATCGAAACGCCGCGGCCGCTACTGCCGTGACGATTCGCAGGGCTTGTAAGTTGGAGGCAATGGAGCACTTCTGTGGATTTCAGATCTGGCTCAGAGAGCCTAGGGATTGATTATAAATTCATCAGTCATTATGAGAGTGAACATGTATAATGCATACGATGTTCCTGATGCCATGCATGGTCAATTGTTGCTACATTGCTTGTCCATTGTGTTTATATAGATTAAAGTGTATTGATGTAGTTTTTCTACATTACAGTACTTTTTTGCGGAGTGATTATTTATATCAGGTTAACGACATTGACTATATACTGAATGACATGACAATACAATGTTGTATGTTACATTTAGTAGTCATTGAAGAGCTCATAGATCATGCAGATCGTCAATAAAGATATTAAACATTATATTACTATGATTAGACAGCCATTTGAGCTAAGTCTATAACACTATACTCACACAGACACAGAGTTAGTATTTTGAAGATACTGTCGTATAAGTTCCATCCCTCTTAACTTCCAAATATCTGCAATGGCGTTGGCAACCCGCATCATATCAGAACATGACTGTCCCACATGTTCCACACAGCCTCTTGGGTGTGATTGTTTCAAACGCTTCTCGCGTGTGTTGTTGAAGATCACCGCATTTTTCAGTAAAAAAAAAAACCATTTAGGTTCATAAAAAATGTGTTCCCAACATTGCAACCTCACAGTTCAAACTGCTAATTCTAATTCTTTAATAAGGGACGAAACCTTGATGGACACCCCATATATTGTAGAACACACACGAGCATAGGCTGACCCAACATAAAGTGCAAAATACATGGTGACTGTATGTGATACTGAAATTAACATTGCAAGGGGCATAACGGCTTTAGATGTGAGGGACAAGAATACACTTATACTTGCACGTTTTATAATGCTGTAAAGATTTTACATTAAGATCAGACACTTTTGCCAACATAGTGTTAGGCTGTTGCAATTTGTCTAGCATATATTCCAGAAATCCCTTTTTTGGCCATCCCTAGAGCTATGTGTAAGCTGTTTACAATAATATAGATAAGGTTATCACTATAAGTGTCATGCACCACTAATCATGAGCCCCAGCAGGAGTTTTACGGATAAAAAATAAAGAAAAGTGCAAATATATAAATATACAACACAGCCCAAAACTATTCTTTACAATTAATCCATTGCATACCGCAATCCTAAAATACAAGATAAATTTGAAGCATTAGGTAGATTATAGGAATAACTAAAAACTCTATGGGAATAGTTGTAAGGAGCGTAGCAGTATAAGGTGTGTTTCTATTGCCACTCTGTTGTAGCTAAAGTTCTTAAGTGAGTGGCATAAGGGAACCATTGAAACGCCATCAAATTGGCACTTAAAGGCGTGTTGTGTGAATTCGGTGCCTTTGCATTGCAATTATGTGTGGCTCCCCTTGCAAAGCTATGTGACATGCATACAAGCAGTGTGGAGCAATGCCAATTATCATCATTTGAAAGGGGCTTAAAATCCACCATAGAGTCCCATAGGATTGAAACGGGAATGAAACGGCCCTGCCCTCACATAAAACATGTGTTAAGGATACAAACCGCCACTGTGGTGCATACTGAGGCACCCAGGCTTGACCATATAAGCCTCGTCAACTTTCTTGTTTTGCAGCTATTGTTGGGTATTAATAAAAACAGGGCGAGCTCATCCAGAGAGATCATTGCACAGCTTGCGGGTGATTGAGAAATGGCTAATTTGCTCTTGTTAGGCTGCACTGGTGGTACTCGCACTGCACGTGGAACTGCTGGGCAGTGATTCCAACAGGATTTGCATTTCTTTAAAACGAGTGAATGTGCCAATGAAGTTATAACTGAAAATAAAGGGGGGTAACCGTAAGCCGTCCAGCAGAGCCCTTCCTGACTGCAAATGCGTCATGGATTAGGCCTGCTGCCCCTCTACAGGCTCTCCCTATTTCCATTTTGCAACACTTTGGAATCACCTGGAGTTTTGTTTTTTTTAAGCGGGAGGCATTTACTCTACTGGTCACTGTTTAAAAAACACTCGGCCCTAAGATTATAATGAAATCCCAACATTGTGCGTAAGTGGACGCAGTGTCTGGAAAATGTTGGCGCCGGCTAACCCCGTGGCTGCCTTCCCCCTCCCGCCTCTCTGCGGTTTCCTCGCGCCTCTGAGTAATTGTCTTCGAATGAATACCTTCGAAAATTGTATGAATATGTGTGCGTTATAAATTGTAATTCTTATTCTTAAGTAAAAATGTATTATCTATTTTACCGTTATTTTGGTTTCTTAAGAATGCTATGCCTGTGTGATTGACTTCGCTTAACGCTAATTCGGAAAGAATATTGTCACACAAACAACTTGCCTTATCTTTACAGTTCCATCGCCCAACGCTATGACATTTAGGGTATGCACTACACTCACACAATGCAACCCATGTCTGATTTACGCACAGCGGAGGAAACCGTGTAAGGTTATTGACGAACATTTGCATAGTGCACACAAGTCCCCGCCGTGGAAAACATAACTAACTACATTACACCTGTCCCTGTTTGACCCCTGCAGGAATACCGAGAGGTTAAGAGCATACACCTGCTTGTGTGTGGGTCTATGAGGCTGCCCACAGTGCTGACACACATCTGTGATGGAGTTATGCATCGAGTGTTCCATTTCATTCGGAAGTGACGCATGGCTGAAACCCGGCGCTCCCTCTGCCCCTGCCATGTAGAGGGGTGTCACGGCACCAGTGTGGAGTGGCTCGAGGTGGGGCCGGGGAGGAGGAAGATCATACCAGTTATAGCGGCGCTGTAGGCATCCCCAGCTGTGATGTGAACGGTCTGGCCTTCCAGAGGAGAGCCCACCAGGCGCCGTGGCACAGCCGAAAACCGCACGCGCTCACCATGGCCCAGCTGACCCTAGATAGATAGATGGATGTTTATTATTATTACAGTTGAAAAATACCCAGTGAGCTTGCAAGCTCTTAACAGGATTCCTGAATTCACACAACAAACACGCGAATTGACAAAAATGGATAAAAATAACAAATTAACAAGAGATGGAGGCATGAAGAGCTGGGCCGTTTCGTGTCACCGTGGTTGGAAGTTCAACACCGCGTACTCAACGTTCATTGGTTAAATGAGCAGTTGTATTGTGAGTCACAACAGGTAAATGTGCAGCCCTGCAATGGCTTGCTCACACCACTGCTGGCAGATGGGCTTCTGCTAGAGAGAGCCCCTCTAGCAGATATTTGGCCTACTCTTTCATGCTCATATAGCCCTAGAGAAAGTGAGGACACTGGAACTGTTCATAATACATTCATCTACCATTTTTATGTTTTAGGAGTTATCGTGGGAAATAATGAATTTTCATGAACAAAACAAATGTACATGTAGCTAATGAGATGAATAATAATCTCAAAGTGAAATGTACTCATATTATATTCGGTATCAGTCTGAATTACAGCTTGTGCTTGAACTTGCAGTGCTGTGAAGTCTTTGTAGTGTCATGGAACACTGATTCAGTTAGCTGATGTTGGAAAATTGCACCATGAAATAAATAGTCTCTCTCTGTGCAGCCTACACGCCATAACTGAATACATGAGGATACAAACATTAATAGCATTGAATAGTGTGCTTGTAAAGCGAAATCATGCTTACCTCTTGACCTGAGCCCCAGGAGAATACAATTCCATTGTCTGCAAAAACACAATATCTGAATTACGCTTTGGCTTGTCAGTAGAAAAGCTTGACATTTTATCTATCATGAAACAATGCAAAGTTAACTAGCATACAGTTCAACGAACAAATGTAACGATTTCTTTTAAGCTTTTACAGATGTGCAAAGTAAAAAATAATCTCATTCTTAAAACTCTTTTCACTGGTTCTCTCATACATACCGAAAATGTCTCCATACACTCTGCAGTGTCATAACAGTGTAAACATTACAATTACCATTTGCATTTATATAGTGTCAAAATATCCGCATGCCGACATGCTAAATAGTGTTTGTAATACACACTACGTGTCTGTGTGGTGCACTTGTCTGGTTTGGCGAACAGATATTGTTTCAATACTGTTTTTAGCGACTGCATTTGCTCATAATTAATAATTTTAGAATCGTGAATATTGCATGTCCGTGGCTGCTCTAGAAACTATTAGCCTCGTTACATTTATTTATCTATTTTATTTTGGGAGAACGCATTCATTTATTTGCATATATACAGTTTTTAGGAAAATAATCAAAGAGGGGTGTTCTGTATTCAGTATAATATTAATAATTATGTGATTCTGTTCACTGCCTGTCTATTTTAATAGGCGACTCACCCCATACGCACTCACACAACATGAATATGTATGGTCACAAAGGTCACCCTCCAGTCATTAATAATCCTGTCATCTTGCTGTACGAAAAAAGAGCTCACGCCTTAAAAAAAAGGGTCACGGTGGAATTTACAGAAGACCGCGTGTATGGACAAGTGTCCGGAGCATGGCACACACCCATTGGCAAATTACACGGCTTCTGCCCTTCCACTGGCCCAGTGCCATGTGCAGGCAGCATATGTCCTGGCACATTGGAGTGTTCAACTCCACGCGGCAAAGCCAAGGCCCTCACCGTAGGTTTTGGTTTCAGGCCTGCAAACATTTATCATCTTTCTGGGCCACCGTGACAGCACTGCAAGACGGGTCAGCCGATCCCGGCAGCTGTACCAGGCACGGCTAATGGTGGAGAGAGGCGCCCCATCCGTAACTAGATGCTAATGCATAATCCTATAAATTACCCGCACCTCTTTAGCAAAGTGCTCGCCTGTCTCCTCATGCGTGTGATTTGCACAATAGGCCGAACGACTGACTGAAAAAATGAAACATCGTGATCCTAAATATTACTATCATCTATATCAAACACTCATCACTGAAAGGGGCACACTTTATGGCATTGCATTAGCTTTAGGTGAAAATTAAAATGTGTGAATAATTTACCTGAAACTGCATAAACAATAGCACCATAAATATTGGGACTGTGAGTAACCTTCACAAAGACAACTATTTCTTTAGCATCCTACAAGCTTGTTTTGAGAGCATATGTGCATTTTAAGTTCCAGCCCATTTGATCAAAACATTTTAAATTTGAACCATTCTTATGCAGCGTATAGCAAAATCTTTCGTAAGATTCCGTATAAATACAGCAGACATGCAAGGAAGATTAGGGTTAAAGGTGAAAAGCTTCAATATATTGCAGGAAGGGAGTGGACAGAAATAACTAGGGCCAGAATTGGAGTCGTGCAAACGCGATTCAGCAGGCTACAGGGAGGAAGCGTCCCTGGTTATTAAGATGTCAAAAGCCACGAGGAATAAAATTGAAATGTCAAGCGGAGGGTGCTGCAATATTTAGGGGCTTTTTGGCAGAAGGTGAAAAATCTTTCACAAACCCAAAATACGTTCTTGTCTGTGGTGCTGGAAGTATTTGCTGTTTACAGTGCATTTCAACAGAATGGTATATATAACAGAGACAAAGGTGCCCCAAATAGCCTTTAATAGGCGGTTAGGGCAAGTGCTGTTAGCGAGCACCTATTACAGAGATCGTTATGGCACAGGACATGATCAGTTGTTAACATCACTACCTTGTCTCTTCAGTGCTAATCTTTCCACATTGCACTACGTATTCATTTAAGGCTGAGTCAACCTAGCGGAGACCCAGGACCAGTTCAGATATTCGTCGTTGATGTCGCCCGTGAGCAGGAATCAAACTTGGGTCGCTGGATTCGTAGTGCTGTGCGCGAACCACTACACACACTACTGCCCCCCACATATACGCATATATAAAGACAAAGATCCCCAGTATACCCTTAACCGACTGTAGGGTCAAGTGCTCTTAGCGAGCAGCTAGACATATATATACAGACACACAACCTTGAAAACAGCATGAAAAGGCAGTCACAGTTTAAATGCTTCTATTCTTCACAACAACTTACTGTTAGATGGTTGATTCACATAGATCCTTTACAGAGTGTACGTATCCATTTAACCAGCTTGCTGTATTTCTTAAGTAGTTTAAAACCTCCCTCTCTTTAGCAATCATCGATGGCATTCAAACATCTGCGCTTTTAGTGCAAAGGAGCTCACACAGCTCTATCAGCAAATACATCTGTAAATATTTACAAGCAAACAACCCTACAGCACATCACGCAACAGCACCAGAACATGTCACTCGGAGTCCGTTTAGCTCTGCTAAAGCTGCAGCAACTTAATCGGAGCCAGCCAGTCAGTCGGGTGATGTAAAGGTCAATTTCATGGCTGATTTCAGCGTACATAAATATACACAGGTCATTTCAAGTTTACCGAGTTCATCAAAGTAGTTTGTCCTTTTTCGATCACGTTTTGGAAGCCTCCAGTGCCTCTGGTGATCTCACAATTATGTCTGGCAGTCAGAGATGTTTTGAAAAATAATATCTTTTATAATACATTGTCTCGTGAGCATTCGAATGACAGTGTTGTTAAGTGATACACTGTGCTCAATTATTAATTAATACATGCAACATAAAAAAACGTTAATGAGTCAATAAACAATAAGTATGCCATACACATTTTAAACAATTGCTTAACAAGGGCATTCATTGTATTAGCCAACCCTACTGTTTAATCATGCTAAAATGCCTTTGATAACATGGTGTGTGAATCATGAATTACTGTGAGAGGAGCAAGAGGACACAGCTTGGATTTGCGAGGTCATCTATACATTGCCATGTTCGGCTCTCATTGGTATGGAGTTAATCCAGTCTTTTGGGGCCACTTATGTGTGACAGAACAGCTCAACCACCGGCCAGTTCATTTTAGGCCTTTGGTGCTACAACTTTATCAGCCTATGTCACGTGTCCCACAAGTCACTTTAGCTCTTGTATAATTCACAATGGTATTGAAAATTGTCGCTACAGCAAAAAAAGGTTGCATCACAGCATTTCATAAGCGTAAGTAAAACAAACACTTGCACTCATCCGTATTACTGTTATCGCATACCAATAAACACTTGCTTAAGAATGTACAACTAATTTTCTGGTTTAGGGCAGAGTGGTGGCACAGTGGTTAGCGAACTACACTGAGCTATATTCTCAACTACGACTGATGTCAGTAGTACACACTATCTAAACTGGTACTAAGCCCCCACCTTAACCAACCCACTGACCAGTCTGGTGAAGTATGGTCAATCAAGCCCAATGACTGACAGGGCGTGGGGAGGGAGGACTTCATGTAACCGTTGATAAATAAAGGGCGGTACATTCCAATCGTTTTTTCTAATTTCTCCTTTATAAAATAAAAAAGAGTAAAATAAAGGAATGAAGAGTTTGAAGCAAGAGGCTTGTGGTAAAAGCCCTCCCCAATGAGCCGTTATGAAAAGGCCCAATGGGTTGAGTCCCACAGCTTCTCATTACAAGTGGACAATTTCATAATAATAATCTACTTTTGTAACGCGCGCATTTTCTTCGGACACGTTGCACCCGTTGATTCGGAGGCGCGGAGCCCTGCTCAGAAACAGCCATCGTGCACAGACCACTACAAATAAATTTCAAACTTCTAAAATCTCGTCGAACAAAAGAACGTGACATAAGTATTTTTTCTTTATACTACATAGAGGTCTCTGTTGCAAATGCATTACATATATACTGAAATGGGAATGTGTCTCGCCTGAGTAAAATAAGCATATTGATCGAAAGTTCAAACTTTTCTCAATTTTCAAATCAATTTTTATTAACAGCGCATACCGAGGAGTTCATAAGAATATACTAGTTTCGAGTGTTCATGTAGAAAGTGTTATCGCAAATTAACCATTCAGTACTTATAAGGAAGGACAATAAAATACTGATGTTTTAAACTCCGAAACTCTACAATAGTACTTGAAGAGGAATAATGAATAGAGACATTAGTTCACACGAGCAAATATTTTCCAAAAAAAAAAAATCCATATTTTCAAGAAGATGAGTGGTATTGATGAGCTCTGGTGTTGGTGTAACCATCTCACTCCTGACACTCGACCACATCTGTGATGGAGAGGGGGAGAAACTGACCTGTCATGGCCAGACTGTGGGCGCCCCCTCCTGCCACAGCCATCACTTTGCCACCTCGCTCCATCACCATGGTCTCAGGGCTTAGCAGGTCGCGAGTCAAGCAACCACATGGCCGTCCATACCCCCACGCGTACAGCCGTCCATTCACTGTTGGCACAACAGAGGATTAAGAAGTTTACGGATTTTAGAGATTATGGTAAACAGTGCTGTGCGGGACTAAAAACAGCCAGGAACAATGTCTAACTCACCCTTGAGTAAAGGTATTATATAAAGGTAAAGGTGCAGCGAACAATATCTAGCTCACACCATTACTAGTGGAATGGCCTCCACTGCAGGGAGTTCTAGAGAGCCCCTCTAGAAGGTGTTTTAGCCTACTCTTCCATGCCGGCCGGGCATCTTGGAAGAAATATTAATATAAAAACAGGTTTTATTGTACTTGTTTAACACTTCCACAGAAAATATCTCATCTTGCTCAACAAATATTCTCTATGCCAACATTGAAAGAAATGCAGTTTAATAATTCAAGTGATAATAGTCATGCATAGAAGTCACAGCAGTCTTATTGAAGTCATATACAAGTTAATACGCAATGTTTGGCTCTTAGTCGTTTGAATGTGGAGAACCACATTTCTCAAAGTTTCTAAAGTGTGGAAATTATAAGCCCGAAATAAGCCAGGGGCAGACCGCTTTAAACGTTTTAACGTACTGTATATCCTCTGTGGTATGACATACGTGGTGCCTTGGTGATGTTAAAAGTTACAGAAAAAGCCCTTGGTAGTTTACCTGCACGCTCAAACTAGCTTATGGCCTGAACTCAGTGAGGCTGAAGACAATTCAAAAGAGTATCTTGATACCAGCAAAATCTCTCCAGACAGAAGAGATTTTCAGGACCCTTCCAAACGAAATATACTCCTTCAGACGGTGCCGTTAGCACCAATTCAATGCTTTAGGTTTCTGAGAAAACGAAAAAAGACTCTTCTCAGCTGGGCAAGGGCCATTCCCCAAATCACCTACTTCTTAACGGTTATACCACATAACAGGGTAGAAGATGATCGACTGATAATAGTTAAAGAATAGTTAAAGAACCCAGTCAATGTGTGAATCAATCTTGTGTTGAGTTTGAACTCGGACAGGACAGCCTAATAATTGGTGAATTTCAAGAAATTGATGGCATGAGCCTTAGCAGAGTATACGATGCTGAGGCTTTCTCTGCTTGTAAGGTTGGAGCTGACGAGGAGGGTGATATCCAGTGTGAATGTGTGACCTCATGACAAGTGACCTTGCAGGTCAACGAATGCCTTGAAGTGGAACACTCGCGGCACAGTGACTGCCGGAAGCATGTAATCACGGTTGTTTAAGTCTCCCATGACTGAGAATGGTGACAAACCTGGGAGTAATTCAGACATATCGCGAAATTAACTTGAAATATCTCCCATTGTTTATATATAGATAATACATTTGAAACATCCATCTAAGCTTTCGGTGTGTATAAATGTACGTATAAATGTGTAAATAGGAAGTGTATATGGTACTATGACCATTTCTGACATTTAACGCGAGAGTAATTGTCATCGTCATCATCATCAAATGCTATTGTCTATCCACTGTTGGATGAAAGGCTCCCATTCCTAACGGTCGTGTAATTATACTATCCATCTCACTCATACCTTGTACAAGAACTGATCTCAAGATTCCATCTCCTCTATAGCCGGTTCACCCCTTGTGGCTGCTATTCCATCACTAGCCTTGTCCTTCACCCTTGCCAGCAATATGCCTTGTTCAAGCCAACTACAAACGTAACAGTCAATATGATGTATCCAATGTGTTTCTTATGTGATACACGTGTACTTTCTGTCTCGGCGTATTCTCAGCGTGCACAACTCCACGCTCCTCTGTACTTTTCAGCATTTGTTCCACTTTCTTTGTCAGTTTCCAATCTATATTGCAGATCAGGAAAATATTTAGTATTTGAAAACGTTCTTCTTCTTTGGGCACACTGATGAATTTTCACTTTCAAACTCTGTTTGCTCAAGCACACCAACATTTTCTCTCTGCCTTCTTTATTTAATAATTTTGAACCCAATCCATCTTCAATGAGTGCCATAGGTGTAAATATGCCACCATGATTTCCATTTGCATCCCACCTACAATGCTCATATTCATCTTAAGCCCATTTTTTAAAGCTTCTTTGTCTAATTATTCTACTATTTCCTACATCTTGATTCCACTGGTTGTCATAATGACTCCATTTATGTGTGTGCCTTAATTTCTTCAATCAAACAAAAACATATATCTTCCCATGTTCTGATTTAGGTTTTCACGGCTTGATGCATGATAATTGCTTTCTAAAGCTGCTCTTTTGGGATAGCCGTGTCGAGCACTCCCTCTCCTAATGTTGTGAATGGGGTTGGCGATATACACGTTTCATGGGCTGATATTTCTTCTGAAATGTTTTAGTTACTTTCTGCATGCAGTCTCAGAGTAGCTGTTCCACCTTTACAAACGGTTTTAATGATTTATATATTGTGTTTACCAGCCTTGTGAGAGCTTGGGTCAGGAGGCAAATGCCTCTTCATAGGCAACAGAAGGCAAAATCTTATTTCGATAATCGTATTGACAGAATGGTGATATTATAATATATAGGGAGCAATAATATGTTGATCCTTTTGTCAATGCACTCCTGAATCTGTCCCCACAACATCTTGGTCATGGGGGTGATTTGCTCACATTGCACAGAGGTGGTTATTGTGGGTTGGTGAAGCGGCTGCAAGACTGGTTTTGATATCACTCACCATTGTCGTTGATTGTGGATCGGAATATAACTCATGTCGTGGGGTTCAGAGTGCGACTCACTAACCGCTGTGCCTCTGCACCACCGCTCCACCTGCTGTGTGCACATCCCATAGAATAGAAATGTGGGTCTAATCACTGAACAACAGGAAACGCTTACGTCCAAAGTGTATAATATGTATTTTTTAAGTTCGTTGCTCCGCATCTGTGCTGTTACACTGGCTCTAAAGTGATGAGATGGGTGTGAGGTGGGGTATGAAAGACTAGTTTTCATATGTGCATAATATGCAAGTGACACATTCCAAGAGAAAAAATACGAAAGGGTATAATGGTACAGCTCGCAGTCCTACATTCCTCGATTTCAAACGGAAGCCAACATTGCCCCCTACTGATGCATTTTTTGCTATTTCGCTGCATTGGTGAAATACCTTGTTTTAAAATGCAGAAGCATGCGACTTGCCAGTGTGAAAATACAATGCTTTGTGAATGTTTACATTAAATCATTCCGATATAAATACATTTATTCAGAATTTATCAGGCCTTTATTAATCCATTGCTGGACAGAATGAAGGCTTACCCGTGCCATGTCTGTCGACTGTCGTACACGTTATTTAAACCATACTTCACCAAGCTAGTCAGCACAAGGAGCCCGAGGACGTATTCAGATATCATGCCCCTGATTTTAACCATGGCCGTGAATCGAACATAGGCGCGAGGTTCATAGTGTAGCACGCGGCCACTAGGCTGCCACTCCATCCTGATGATGATATAACAACCTTCATACAGCTGAATCTTCGAGGTTCTAGACAACTCAATTTGGAAGCCATGCCCATCATACATAAATGATGTACACACTCCGAATCACACTTTTTTCTGATGTAGATTTATGACCTATTTCAATTTATAGGGTTTTCACAGCAACGGTTTCAAAACACTAACAAAGGAGTGTATCGCATACTATGTAATGGTAGAGACATTCTACTCTATAATGTTACATTGATAGCCACATAAAAGCCTGGTATTAAAGGCAATACATGTGCAATCATTAAACTACGTAAAATAATCACTACCCATTGAACCTTCTCCAAAACAGTCGTTGGTCCAATTACATAACTCTTATTTAGTGGCTTTGTCTTGTTTGTGTGACTGCTGGGTCCGAAACAACATGATGCATGATGGCAGCCTTAAGTATGCCATTATTTTTTCGAGGGTAATTTTCTCTTTAAATAACCTTCATCCAAGACTCTCATCGAATGCCACGGTTGTCTACCTACCGCCTCTGCCTCATTTTTTCCCCCGACAATTTCCACTTCCCTCCACTCACACCACCGTCTCCACCGACTCTCCCATCCTGACACCAAAGACAAAGCTACTCCACCTAGCACGGTACGTGAAAGGATGGGTGGCCAACCCTACACCTGACCTTCTTAATCTCTCCAGTGGTGTCGTTTTACACACCACACCAGAAACTCATTTGAGGCTTGAAAGAACCTAAGGGGGGACCCAGGACTAGTTCAGAATTCAGATATTCGTCATTGACGTTGGCTATGAGCATGAATGGAAATCGGGTCGCCGGACTTGTAGCACAGCGCGCTAACAGCTGCGCCACCGCCCCCCTGACAATACAAAGACAAAGATCCCCCGTGTAGCCTTAACAGACTGTAGGGACAAGTGCCGTTAGCGAGCACCTATGAAGGTCGACACGGCACACGAGGGGGCGGGTGACCAGCACCCCGCCCGGCCGCCTTTGTCTCCCTAGTGGCAATGTTTACACATCGCACTAGGTACTCATTTGAGGCTGAGTGGACCTAGGGGAGGCCCAGGACCGGTTCAGAAAATCGTCACTGGTGTTTGCCGTGAGCCGGATTCGAACTCGGGTCGCTCGATTTGTAGCCCAGCGCGCTAACCACTGGGCCACTGCACACACACATATCCACCATAGCAGTTAAGACTCTCCGCATCCTATACCCACCCAGCTAAAAATATCAGTCTCCTTCACAGTCCAATGGCTGCCGGAACAAATGTCCAGGAGACACCTGAGAGCTATCGGCGTGGCGGCAGAGAATCAGGGGCCGCTACATTGTCCTCGTTACCTCCGTGTAATGGACCTGTCAGAAATCATCCCAAGCCGTCAGCAGGCCCAGCCTCTGGTAATTACACGCAGCCCCACCGCGCACATCCCCGCCACAATGTACAACAGAGAGAAGCTGTCATAATAGAATAGCGCTATCACAGCTCACTCAGCCGTCACACAATACGTCATTTAGCCAGGCAGAGGCTAACGTACACCATAATTTTCGGCTTTCACCCATTAGGAAATCATGAACAGGTGGCCAGGTGCAGGGCAGGAGATTGCTTTTGATAAGGTTATTACACCAGTGACCAGTAATATTAATAATAATAAAAATTGAATTAGAAAAGCTCTAGACATCCCAAATTAAATACAATATTGTACACGAAGGCTGCCCACTTTTTTGAGGACTGATATGTTTCAAATAATGTATTTCTATGGTGACTTAAGTATATTCATATTAAATAATTAAATGAAGGGTAAAGTTCATTTTTTTATTAACATGATCCAAAGCTAAAAATGTCTTGCACGTGACCAGTTTATGGTGATCTATTGAACCAATATAAAACACATACCATACAATATTGGACAGACTTTTGGATTCCTTTAAGCAATTATTTCTTAAATAGCACAAATACAATTAATTCCAGATCATCCGTGGGTAGATTACATCAGTGGCGGATTACTCGTGTTCGCGATTTTAAAAAGTATATATATTTGCAGAGGAGTGCTGGATTAATTTTGATCTGCTCCTCACTCGTTGAGAGTCAGTGACTCAGTGCTCACGTGATCACAAAACATGTTGGAACAGAAACTGATTACTTTCAGAAACAATAAACGCAGACGACACATTCTCAATCTTCATTGCATCACCAGACCATGTGATGGCAACACTTTGCGGCGGCCTTTATCCCACAGTGGATAGACCATGGCTCACAATGATGAACAGTTAAACGTGTTCCCATTAAACATGTGACATCCCTAATGGTTCCCTACTTTGGTGAGTAAACAAATAATATATCTATTAGAAGACTTGCACCAACATTATGTGTTCGTTCATTCACTATCACTACCCGCTTAATCCTTTTCAGGGTCACGGGTATATGTACAAATCTTTACTAGACATAGCACAGTGCAGTATACACAATTCATTGCACTGCAGCATGTGGCCTGCAGCACTTGTGCTGGTGTCTGGTTTGTGAAGATGTCAGAGCAGCAGCACTCTGACATGTATAGATTTGCCATATTTTGCAGATTAAGCCTGTGGCATTGATTATGAAGGCGGTTAGATGGAGGGCAACGAGGCCTCCTTTAAACACGGGGTTCTGACATGTTATTATGATTCATGGAGTCTATTTCCTGACAAGATAAAGTTTATCATGGGGTGTTTATGGCCTGCTAGATCACCGCAGTTTGTCCTGCTATTGGAACTACATTAACACGTTCCTTTACTGGAGTTAAGGGAGGCTATTGTTAACCCAGTTATAATCAGAGTTCAAAATAATTCTAATTATTTAACCAGGAAAGTCTAAGTGAGTCTGAAAACTCTTTTTCAGGATGGTCCTGCAATTGAATGTTTGACCAACTGCACTCGTATGGCAGTTAACTTTACTCAGATAACACTCGTAATTTCACTCATCGTTTCAATCCTCAGACGATCCAATAATTCAAATACATATGGAGTTTGAGCATATTGCTGTACTTAAACATCACAGTGACTTCACAGCCTGCAGGCCCATGCAGTCCCACACGTGTTATGCTCTGGGCTGTCCCTCCTTAGCTTGTGTGAGCAAATCAAGTTGGGCACAAATCACTGTATATTTATGGTAATTCACAAATCACCATATTTCACATTGGTCCAATCTGAAGGCCATGAGTCTGTATTTGGACGACCACGTTAAGTCCCAACAACCAATGTTACCTTTTAGGATTTGTGTGTTATCATTTGTAAAGATAACAAGGGGAGAACCGAACTAAGCCTGTTGGTTTTCGCTCGTGTGAATGACCACCTTCTCCTGAGGTTATTTCTACAATTTCTATTAGAAATCCAGATGGGATTTTAAAGTCACAACGCTTTCGTCCGCAAATAAGGCACTTTCCCTCAGCGCTACAAAGAGTTTTACCAAACTGCCAAATCATTGCAATCAAATAGCAGGCATTTACTTTCAGATGAATGATGTACCTTGTCTTGAGGCTATAGCGGGTGCCCCATACTTACATGTGACTGCCAGGCTGTGGTTGGCTCCGCAGGCCACCTTGGTGACTCCCTCCAGGTCTTCAATAATGCGTGCCACCACTGCTTCTTCTCTGCTGCCCACTCCCAGCTGTCCAAAGGTGTTGCCACTTTGAAGACAAATGTTTCAGAACATGGGCATTGGTGTTTTTATTCCATACATATGTTTAACGTCCATCCATCGATTATTAGAAACCGCTTAATCCTATACAGGGTCACGGTGAGCCGGAGCCTATCCCGGCAAACACAGGGCGCGAGGCAGGGCCATAACCAGGGTGGGTCATATATGTACGTAAAACGAACATCATCAAATACATGTTGTTATTATTCTGATTTATTTGTTAAGGTTGTTGTTATCATTCTGATTTATTTGTTGCTTGAAGTGATCTAAAATGTTAAAAATATTTTATTATTTGTCATCAGCATCATCATCAAGGACATATACAAGCCAGCAGTAATTGGCGTAAATGCTACATGCAAGATTTCTGATGAAAACACGAGTAAGCATCTGTCATTTTAATGGAATTCTCTTTGCAAATATTTCAGATGTAGGGGGAGGAAGATTCAAACAGTGCAACATAAAAGCTCTCATTGCACCTCCAAGGAATGAATTGATCAGGAAAAAAACTCTGTCATATCAAACGTGAAAATCAAAACACCGTATGCTAAAAAAAGAAAAAAAAGGTTATTGACTCTCTGCATGTCACATAAAAGGAGATATAGTGTCAATAGGACACACTTTACGCTAAAGCTGACACTTTCATGTCACGATACACTTCAACGTGCC
Organism: Geotria australis; assembly: GCA_036362915.1. NCBI lineage: Eukaryota > Metazoa > Chordata > Hyperoartia > Petromyzontiformes > Geotriidae > Geotria > Geotria australis. The sequence continues at coordinate 3,271,083 of JAZEWU010000009.1, forward strand.
AAATGCAAATGTGTGGCTTTCACGTTGCCAATATAGGCAGCACTTTGGCCAATACCAAAAAGCCTGTTCCATTAATATAGCCCACGGTTTATAAGCAAATTTTGAAAAAAGTGAGACAAAGTGAAACATAACTTTAAAAAATATGTATCATTACTGTGCAAAAGTATGAAAAATCGAAATAGCACATTTATGTGTGCAATGTTTTTATGCTTCAGGATTATATCTACACTTTAAGCTCCTAATATTAATACAACCTGACATAGCATTTGTACAAATGGAAAACTAAAAAAGGAATAGCATACGCTACAATTATACCTTGCGGTATTTCACTACCTACTTTAATTATTTAGGTCAATTCACACGTATTGACTCTACCAACAATAACTTTCGGAGACCAGAGGCCTTATTTGAAAGGTATCACAAATTGGAGAAATCAAGGAGATCAAGTGTGCAGCTCTTCTCTAAGCTAGCACGGCTGTAAACGCCACCGGCCATGCAAACTATTTACCCTTGAAACTACTGCAGTAACATGAGTCAGAGCCTCAAATGGTCTTAAAAAGTTAATAAACATTGCATAATCAGCAAAACAAATCTGCCAAACTGTTTCTGGCAAAACTTTATAAAAACATGTATTTATTAGAAATAAGTGTGAGAAAGCGGCCCTTTGTCACATCAGCAAATACAACCTAAAAGCATTAGCCTTGAATTGGAACAAAGCAAAGCCTGATGTCATGCTTAGCACTGTGCTTTTATGACCTTCCATAAACACACCCGTGTTCAGCCCGCTTTGACTTGGCAAGTTAAGCAATGACTAAAAGGCACAAGCAGCTAAAGCAGGCTTATACTGATAGTTTTGAACATGACCTAATTAAGTAAAACCTTTGTAGCACAACTATACTATTTTACTTAAAGGCTGGCTCCTTGTCAATTGAAATGTTATGTATATGTGTACATCGACAACGCTGCCCTAAAAGTAAATGCATACACAATACGAAATATCACGTTCATCATCTCTGGCAATGGTTCTTCTTCACTGGCCTGAAGGAGGACCATTTCTTGAGAGGATGACTATGTTGAATATTTGTTATATATGCTTGTGCTCCACTGCCAAATCAGTATCACAAAAAACAAGTTGATTTGCAGCTCGTTTTAGAACATTGAAATAGGTCAGTAAGAAATGGGAACAATTTTGTTCACGTTGGCTTGATGACAGACTAAAGGCTAGGATCTCTAAATTCACAACAAAGTACAAAATGTTGCACAGAGATACTGTTGTGAAACAACAGCTGTTTGCACACACGTATTTGGAACATTCTCAATCCTTTGGTGTAGCTCAAACAGATGTAAAGGGCCCCTTCTCTGCAGAGTGGCAATAGCAATATTAACTGCCAAACACTGTTACGTACTACTACTGGTGCGGTATAAAAATTCATTCATTCATTCATTCATTTTCAGAAACCGCTTAATCCTATACAGGGTCGCGGTGAGCCGGAGCCTATCCCGGCAGACACAGGGCGCAAGGCAGGAGAACACCAAGGATGGGACGCCAGTCCATCGCAGGGCGCCTGGGGAAATTTAGTCAGCACGCCAATTAACCTGGCAGCATGTCTTTGGACGGTGGGAGGAAACCGGAGTGCCCGGCGAAAACCCACGCGGACACGGGGAGAACATGCAAACTCCACACAGAAAGGCACCCCGAGCCGAGATTCGAACCCGGGACCTTCTTGCTGTGAGGCGGAAGCGCTACCCACTACGCCACCGTGCCGCCCCGGTATAAAAATTGCACCTGAAAATTATATTCTTCCCATATTGGGTTGTCCCTCAAAACAGATGCCATTAACTACCGCCAAATTGGAACAGCTGTCATCTGTCTGTAAACCACTGTAAGAACAACCGGACTCAGAATTATTTAGACATTTTGGAAACATACCATGTTAAGTGTACTGCAGTAGGTTTTCACAGCTCGATTCATGATGGTTGCCCTTCAGAGCTGTTCTTTCGGGATAGCCGTGTCGAGCGATCTCGCTCTCTCCCTCGCGACGGAGAGGGATTTCCAGCCACGACAACCACAAGCAGCAGGTGATATCAGTATCAGTCCTCCCCTTCACCAACCCACATTGGCCAGCGTGGTGAAACGTGGTCGAAGAACTCTAACGATCGACATGGCGTGGAGAGGCCTTCATCCACTGGTCATTTGAGAATGTGGCTAGAGTGTAATTTATTTGTATTTTAATTAAACTAATGTGTCATAACAAATCTATTTTTAAAAAATGTTGAGAAATGTAAAAAATAGGACCTCATAAATTATTGCGCACATCTACAAAGCCTGAATTGTGAGTGATCGAGTTTGATGATAATGATGAAGAGAATGTATAATGAAATAAAAGAAAGAAGCTGTGGTTTCTTTGATAAAGTACGTCTCAGGAAAGATTACAAGAAGTTGCTCTCAACTGACATTACACTTTTGAACAATGCATTTCACTTAAATCTGTTCAAGATCTTTTTTATTGGTAGCGTTCTTTCATTATTTTATTCCCAATAACGTACAGTCTTGAGTTCCTCTGGGTCGGGACTCACCAAGGGGTCACTTTACCACATCTGTTTTTCCCCACACTCCCACACGCCACATGCTACAGAGCAACGTGTACTTGGCTGCTTTGGCAATCTCTCCCAGACTCTGGCTCATTTCCACCCTTTAATTACGACATCAATTTCCAACTAAAATCATCACATGACAAAGCAGTGAGCTGCAATATTTGTAAACAGTTTATATTCAAGCGTGAGCCAAATAAACATATGAACCGCATTACATTCCCACACACACACACTTCATGGCAGCCTGAATAAATGTTAAATATTTGAATAAGTCACATTATCCCTCTGAAAACATGTCCAATATTTTTACTAAATCTATTTTCAGTTCATTTTAATTAAGTGCTGCACTGGGGCTTGTAAAATTCCTACAAAATTGCTTTTTTTCTTTCCTAAATTGCTTCTTCTTTTCAAACAGCTTGGACATTGCCAAGCAGCATCCTGACAAACTGAAAAGGGAGCAAGCAGAAAGAATGTTCAAATACCTTGGAAACATTTTAGCCTAAAAAACACACGATTGTCTCGATAGACACTAATGGACAGGTGCAAAAAGCTTTGTACATATGATATGCTTAAATTATGAGCATCCCTAGCTATACGGAACAGATACACTCCTCAAAATGTGTCCGTTAAGCAAAATTCCATATATCAAACCGTATTTTCCCATTTACTTCTATTGTAGATACGTTCCTGTGGGTAAAAAAGCTTACCACAGGGGATGGGACAGAACCCTTTAAGTTATCACTCACCACCGATGTAACCCGTGGCTGGGAATTAAAGCCAAGTTTCCAGGCTCGTCGGGTAATGCACTAACCACTGTGCCACTGCTCTTCATGAGTAATGCATAAATGTATCTAATTATTTATTTACTTACTTGCTTGTTTAATTGCCTATTGTAAACTTTCTATAGGGGAATGGGTTTTTTTATCAGCTTTCCTTAGGACTTCACAAACCCATTGTCCATATTTCGTGCTAGGTATATATACATTTAGCCAAAACAAATATTAATCTGCTGAAGTGTTTGCCCCATGCAACCCCTCCTGGGATAACCGTTCACCAAATGTTTCTCTCAGCAACAACAGATGCAAACTTGAATCCACTTGCCAAGCAAAAGTATGCGTTTCCAGTTTGATGCCAACATCTCCGTAAAAAAAGATCTACATTACAACGAAAATGCAATACAATTTATGAAAATACCCTCAGCATAGCGCTGAATAACGTTCTGTTTTGCGGAAATGATTGAAACAGTTTAGGGAATAAAATGATAACATTAAATTTGTGTTACCCCAAACCATATGGAAACTCTGCCATGAACTTGTAAGAATTATTTGATTCATGCAGTAAAAATAAAACACGATGTGGCCTAAATTCCTTGTAATGTGGGCCCTATTCTCTTCTTGGCCACAAGGTGCAATGTTTTTCAGTGCACAGTTGGCATCACTGCAACGATTACCCACTGTTACCTTCAAATATTGGGATGGTACCTTGATTCATTGTTGAGAGTAAAAGATTAAATATATGTATTTAGAATGTACTTTAATCATACAAAAGTATTCAGTAAACACGGTGGTTTTTAGACGAATATTACATGACAGCTGATGAATATATTAGTATGTGAATTATAATAACATAAGTTATAGTAATTTGTCAATCCACTGCTGAACGAAGGTCTCCCCCATGCAGTGTTGAATAAACCTTATTTTCTGTGGTCAGTGACGGTTTGTGAAGCGGTAGGCCAAGACCAGTTCAGAAATCACTCCCCACTGATGTTAGCCATTGCCAGGAATCAAACTTAGGTTGCCTGGTTCCTTACATAGAACGCAATCACTGCGCCAACAAACACACATATATATGAACACGCATGCTAATACCAGGTGTAGAATTTACTGGAGGGAAATATTATTCAGCACGTATGAATATATATATCCCGCATGTGTACAATGTCACCACATGTTGATAAAGAACACATGTAGATATATACCATGAGCCATATCATACATATTGATCGGGGCAGAAGTTGGATGCGTTACAGGACTGCACTGTTGACATGACAAGAGCGAAACACTTTAAAAGTGCGATATTTTACGTTGGTCAAGTGGGAAGCAGATTGTCTCACACTGCATTGCTGCACTGATTAAGTCATGAAGTGTCAGTTATGTTGCTAAACAGCCACTATCTCCAGAGAGCATGGTGTTGTCACGCATATGTTGGCCTCTCGCAAGCATCTTGAAAAGTTATATAATGCCTCACTTTGTCAATCATAATTGGCGCTTCACTGCACGTTGTCACTGTTTTATGACCTGTCTAATTCTGGCACCTATGATGGCGTATTCAGATATCAGGCCACCAGGAACAACGTTGGAATGTGGACTGGTATGCAATTAGACCAACAAAGAAATATGTAATAAGACCTAACCACATGTTTCCATGAAAGCACAGTCCGCAGCAAATTTAAACATTGCATGCATTTAAACTGCACAGGTGTAGCACATTGTATTTGTAACAGTGTCCCTTCTTTCTCCATTATGTCAATGGTTCAAGCTGTTTTTACATGAATAAAGTGTAAGTGTCCGTAGTATATATAGCAGTGAGTGGCTCAGCAGTAGAGCAAGGAGCTCATAATTGGAAGGATGTGAGTTAAAGTACTGGTTGAGCTATGACTAGGCCTATCCGCCCGCTGAGGTGTTTAGATTAGTACCACTGTGTGGGAAAGTCAACAGTGGTTGTTATATACATAGATTCACTCCGTCATAGGAACGTGGAATTAGTTGAGGGCTGTAAATGGGAGATGTTTACTCCATCCACGCCCTTTTGACTTGACAGTTTTGTGCACTACGTACGTGTACATTTAGTTAAATAAAGATGTGAAAAAATAAACACAACAATGTCCATTTATATGTAATCAATAACGTAAATAATACATTTCTTAGTTAATTCTAGTAAAGCGTCTAGATAAAATAGGAGGGTCCTTTAAAACAAAATATAGGCACCTGAGTCGGCATTACACCGCGGCAAGCACTCTCTCAAGACATACAACTACGTAAGCATAGGGTAAGTTGCACTCAGTGTACACATTTGGCAAGTTAAAATAAATAATTCTGATTCATGAGATTGTTTTGACTGAGTTTCTTATTTTCAATTAAGTCCTGAGTGCTGTAGTCACGCGCTTTTGTTCTGTTTGTACCAAGGCTACGACAACATATTTCAAACCTCCATTTTTAGCAAAAGTTTGCGTGTGTGTGTATGCGCGTCTGGCGAAAGTTGCCCCCGCTGCTGCACGGCGTAATGTATCATTTTGCAAGTCGCTCACCCACACGCGGCGACCCTGCGATCTTCAAAGAGGAAGAGGGAGTGACGCTCTCCACAGGAGACCCACTCCACCCTGCGGCCCATCAGGCTCATGTTGAGCGGATATGGCACACACTGCAGTGCAGCAGGAGGTTGGCAAGAAGGATAACAAAACGAGCCACAACAAAAGAAAAGATTCCTTTACAAAAATGCAATGCGTCAAACGAAACGACTCACACATGCCATCGGGGGACATTTTACAAATATCGACCGAAGGTATCTGAAGAGTACAAAGGCAATCTATTACGGAAAAATCCGGTTGTTATACATTCATTGTAGCTTAAAAACGCTCAAGCATATAATCAATTATTAAGAAAAAAATGAAACTTTCCGATTTCTTCATATGCCCCGTTATACGAAACAATCTACAAAACTGCTCTGTGATTTATTCTATAGGAAACCCATGTAAACAGGTTATGGATTTTGAGTCATGGCTTGTCACATGCATATACGCCGCCTCGTAGCCTTACAAAGAACATGCCAGTCAAGCGGGAGGGGGAGGTGTACAAATGTGTCACCGGCGTCCGTACACATGAAGAGAGATTAATGGACTGCCAGTTACAAACAGAAACTCTGACCATCGGCCCCGGTCTGCAGCTCGCAGTGAAATATCACCGCTCGTTTCACCACTGACGTGATATTCAGGTGATTTATAACCGGCAACAAAGAATAATGGGCTTAACTCAACCTCCAAAATTTATTCATAAAACCTACAATTCCAATACAAACCGAGGCACGGTTATGACAATATGTTTCGCTAAGAAACCGGTGACTTTTAAAATGCATCTTACGTGTGTCTTACACTTTCTGCAATAGTTGTACTTTTCAGAAACGTAAAGCAAAGTATTTTCCCCCGTAAAAGAAGCAGGGTTTTTAACGCAAGTCATGTTTTTTTATTTGAAATAAAACATAACGGGCAAGCGAGAGACATATATTTTTGAAAACCACTTCAATAGCGTGTTGGTTCTACACTGCACTACAAACTTTGTAACCTAAGCTCAATTCTCGGCCACGGCTGACATCAGCAGTGAGTGATATCTGAACTATCCCCCCCCCACTTGACCAACCTGCACTAACCAGTAAGGTGAAGTAAGGTAAAAAACAAAGCGACTTGCAGAGCATCGGGAGCCCTTTATCGTGCAGTGTATTGGCATAGGTTTATAAATTATGAACGTACTATTATAACTATTATTAATTAATGAACGCGATCAGTTATGATAAGGAATTTCTTTAATATAGGCGCGTGTAAATTGAAACTGTTTTAGAATTTTCCAAAACGGGAATAAATCCCGCACTTTGCGCGTGGCGGTGAGAATCGGGGAGCAAGCGTTTAGCACCTGATTGGCCTTGTAGTCCCTCTTTTGGAAGTCGTAGCCTAACTGCGCGTAGAAGTTGTTCCCGAATCCGAAGCAGCGGCCCGACCGCGTCCACGCGAAGGAGTGGCGGCTCCCGCACGCGACTCCGGCCACCTCCGCGTCACCGCGACGACATCCCGGCGGCGCCAGGTGCACCTCCACGGGCTCCCCGCTTACGCTGCCGTCGCCGCAGCCCAGCCTGCGGGGATCGTAACAGAGCTTGGCACTCACGCGTCCAACCGTGGCGCGCACTCGTCTCAAAATGAAAACTTTGCAAAAGTCCACAGCGAATGCTGCGTCCGTTAATCGGACGGAAATGTCAACACGCTTCACTTATGTTCGGCGGTAAAGATAGCAGAACAGAGCTGGGAGTTTGTTCACGTGAGCCTTAAGAAGATTAGCTACGATCTTTCATCCGAATAATTATATTTTGAGCAACGTGTCAAATTCAGACGTAGCACTGAAATAAACATAAAACATTTTGAGGTTTCAGCTCAATAATTTGAACATTTATCGTGGACGTGACTCGATCCGCTGCTGGATGAAAGCCTCTCAGAGCCATACATTCTTGCAATGCAGTGATTCACCTGATTCCCGCAAACGAGCTAATTTCAGAGCTCCATCTCCTTGGAATACCCTCGTATGGTGCATTATATTTGATAGTAATTATCTACAAGCAGATACATAAGCAATATTACATAGAGTGTATTGAAAGTCATCATTGATTTGTTCAATTCTGTTGGAGTATTGTTTTGTTTGGTATGTGCAAAAGACCTACTGTCCACTGTGTCCATGACCCCAGCTGAAAAGTCTGTTTGTTTCTGGAAAGATAAAAATATTTAAAATGTTATTTGCTCTTCATTGTTGATACTGCTAATTTCACGTTATATTTATATTGATAAATATTTAGTTTTACCAAAAATCAGAAGCTCTGTAATTTATATTTGACAATAATATAGACTATGTAAAACAAGGTTTGAAAGAGTATAATCTGGTAATACATTATTTAACGATACAGTGCATTCCTGTTTCTTTACACAGGTCTATGCATTATGAAGCTAGAAAGTCTGCATGTATCCAGTGAAATATACATGAGTTCAATAAAAAATGTACACAACAGCAAGTTTTTTTAGAAAGTTGAGATGTATTAGTTTGACTCCCTTGCCACAGATGAAAATGTTAAGATTCTCAGACTATTCATAATTTCTGCACAGCTGTTCCACACGTGTTACTGCTGGCCCTGCTGTGTAAGAAGAAAAAGAGCAGACACATTACAGACCAACAGCTACTCTGACTTAAAACATACCTTGAACCTCAAGCAACTGTTACAACCCAGCGCTTAATACATGATTTCAACATAAGCAGCAGATGGTAAATTAATAATAAGAAATATAAACCACAGAAACATAAGAGATTACAGGGCAACGTTATCGACAATAGAAATGTTTGCTCCTGGTTTCACTCAAAATCTGAATCGGTGCAATGTGTTTTGGTGAATATAAGGAATCATCACATCGGCTGGGCTTACAACCACAGCACTGTAATTTATTTTTCTCGCAGTTCAAGGAAAATATTTCCACAATGTCCAATAACTGTTAAATCATTGCTTTGCTTCTCTCCCTGACCTCAAGGCCTTCAAAAATCTGTATTTTACAAAGATGGCATTTCAGTGTCCTGCCACCTAATTGAAATAAAGGCACTGATTGAACGCGTATACTCACTTATTCAATGTAACTTACAAAGGAAATCTAAAACATCGTAACAGAAAATAACCTGAATACACTATATCAACTTTGTGGCTTCCATTCGATAAAGTGTAGACACTGCAGGTCGTTCTTTACTGAATTAGGTAAAGCAGTTTTCATATTAGAACCTCTAGCATGATAATGTTAGGACACTATCTGCACAACCAAGAAATAAATCTTGGGCGTTCCCAGGGGGGAAAAAACACAATGAAGAGCACATGGATAAACTGTATTTCAGCCCACATAACTGTTATCAGCAGCCGACCTAGTGGCTCACCTGTAATTATGGGTCAAACTATTGATTTAATAAGACCTTTGTTCTTATCAGTGGTTTACAGAAACTGGCGTTGGGCATTCTATTAGCTTTCAGCTGTGCATCACTTAAATTACCTATATAGTACCATAATCATATGTGAGCAAATGTGGTAACAATTCTTTCCAGTGTGCGTTTTTTTCTGCCCAGTGTAGTGCTTTTCTCAGACATAAGAATGCTGCCGCCAAGTAGGCTTGTTGTGACCTTTTAAAAATGCAAATAAGGTTTGGAAATACGCATGCTCGATGATGGAATGTACGCTATAAGGCAATTCTATGCACAGCACAATTGCAGGTAAGCATTTGCATTCACATATCTTGCTTGTTCTTGGTACCATTATTATCGAAAAACAACACTGAGGAAATGTGTATTAATTATTTCGTTGAAATCATTACAAAAATGGAAAGTGAAATATCCTCAAGTAAAATAGGTGGAACATGTGATACTGTATTAATGGATTAGCTACCAATGATACAACCCTTTATATCCTGCAGGTGTAATGTATGTTTGCGACATTCTGTAAATATTTTATACGTGACAACACTATAAGAATACAAATTAAAGTATGATGCAGGTAAATTTTTTAAGTTTACAAATATGTCCAGTATGAAACAAATTCAGAAAATGTGTGTGGAATAAATTAATCGGGCCAATCTATTAATACAGTAATGGTATGGATCATGGTACAAAGTAATGTATATTTACCCATCAATTAGGCATAGTTTCCAAAGAATCAATCATACACTTTACAAATATAAACCACAAGATACTCATTTACTTTTTCAAACGGAGATGCGGTAATTTAGAATTAAGCAATGTTTCTTAATTTCAAGAAGTGTAGTCAAATTAAAATTCCTATTCTTATTAACAGTAACTAGGAAACATTAGCTACAAAATGGCTTTTTTTGCGCATAGTAATTACGAGCAACATGAAACCAGGAGCTGAAAACCAACGCCTGTCTGTTGTCCAGTGCTTGTGTTTGTAGCGTGTATCCACGGCTTGCAGAAACGCACACACGGCGTGGTAGCGGGTAACGGGTTTGACAGATTTTCATTAACGATTCCGTGCCGTCCGTCAGGACCCTAGGGCAGCCCGACTCTACTTCTGTCGTCGCCTGTGGAATAGGGTGCGTGAAACAAGAGCGCTTGATGAAAAGGTAGAGTGAGCACAGAGGGAGGAGGCAGGCGAGGGGAAGAGAAGAGGGGGTGAGGGCAGGGAGAGAGAGAGTGGAGCGTTGACTGGAGAGGGAGGGAGGGGCTGACCGGCCATAGTTCACCTGCCAGCCCTCCAGGACCTTCTCAAAGCCCGAGGTCATGCTCGTAAACAGGGCCTCACACGGGACAACAAGAGCAGATGACAGTTCCCCACACCACCTCGGCACAGATCGACCCAACTGCTACTTTTGCAGAATTGGCAGAAGAACTCCACTAATAGGTGGAAATATGCTTAATAATTGCACCCTCTTAAAACCAAAATGTCACTACTCTTAATGTCACGTTTGATTTCCTTGATTGTCAGTGCTCTTTTTGTTAAAAAATATGTTACTTTAAACATTACTCATTATAAATATGAAAAGGAAAAACATAATGGTAAGTGTATATTTCTGGCTGAGTCATATGCTGTGTTTTATTGCTGTGTATTTTAGTATATATGCATCAGTGAAATATATTCGAGAGGTTATGTGCATTATTTAGAATACTCTTGAGGGTTTGTTTTCGTACGGAATGCAAGCCTAAAATAAACGATGTATGAGGTATGAATGTTTGACAAGTGAAAATGATAAAAGTATATCTTGAAGTCTAGTTTACTTTGTCCAACACCAGTATAAAACTTTTTGTGGGGATTAAACAATGGCCTTAAGTGCCATCTACTGGCCTCTGGCCTCTTGTGCAGGAAATAATGGCAGGTTCAAAACATGGGCAGTCGTAGGGACATGCATCATGCGTGGGTTATTTTGACGTTATCTTATTAATGTAATAGGTTTTGACATATTAGTTATATATTATTGATATTGTTCCTACTTATTGAGTATGTCTAATGTCAAAACAGAACTTATATATTTATGCATTCATTTTCATTTCCCTCCGACATACGTATGAATGTATAAATATCACAATAATAATAAAGATGCAGTAAGATGTGCGATGGACATTGTCCAGAGAACCTCAAACAACTCATTCTCCAAATGTAAACAATACGTGCACCTCAACATTTTTTTGGAAATATCTGACCTTGCACGGCGTCTAATATGGGTGTTCCACAATCAAACATTACCTGTGACCACGAGGGTGTGTGTTGCACCGCATGCTACAAGTCGCACGGCTCCCAATTGCTCTGCGCTGAACTGGGGAAGCCACCCTTGGTGTGGCTCCACATTGGCCCCAAGCCCGTGTCCGTGCTGACCAAACTCTCCACACCCCCAGGCAAACAACCGAGGGCCCTCCAGCCTCTGCCCAGACTTCACAGCGCCCCCATCCTTAGTGGTCGACATCTTCACGCCGTGTATTCCAATGTCCCCATTTCCATCAGAAGTCATACCCTGAAATGCAGACATCTGATCGATGTGTTTTCTTGGTACAGAGATAACACTTAACAGATACGGGTGTGTTTTTTTGGTGACGAATATTATGATTCATATATGTGTTTTGGGTTATGCCACGTGATGATCTGGCCAAATGTGTGTCGTCAAGACCCACCACTAAGATATCACGTTGACTTTTCTAACGCTACTAAAATTACTTAAATATATGAGAAATACGAATTTTGTAAGGTGGATTCTTGCAATTACATGTTTAAGCGACTGTCGGCGGAAGAAGGGCACTCGGAAGATCTCGAAAAGATAATTGGACAAATCTTAAAAATAATCACAATAAAATCCGCATGAACATGTTCATCAGTCGTAATCTACGTTAAAATACATTTACACTACTTAATATGAAGAAATGTTTATACTACAAAATATCTGTCATAAAATACGGTATGAGAATATATTAGAATACATTGACATGAAATCACCTACTTTTGCAAGTGTGTATTTTATTTTTAATTCTTTCTGGCATCACAACACTATTTATGTACTAATATGAAGGTATGCAATGTTATTGCTTTAGCTATTATAACCACTACTGACATGGGTTGCTAATACAGGGTGTCCAAACACGCTTGCACAGTATTTGTTCTGAACTCTATAATCACATTACACCACGGTGTAGCCTTCTACATTACAAGCATAGCCCCTTGAACGGTCGTTATATATTAACGGCGATCACATTCACTGAGTTATGTATTCCGCATGCTATGTGTACATAAACATACATTGCCGTACACTGCACAAACAGAACCACGAAGCCCCGTAATAATATTAAAGGAGCACTAATGACCACATTCAAAGCAAGACCACAGCACTGTACCTCACATCATAAATTAAGGGTTGGAAATTTAGTGCACAATCATCACTTACCTTAACACTCAAGGTTATCTCAGATTGCTAATTGTTATAAGCATATTCAATAGCCTATCTCACTTGACAGGCCCTCTAATCTCACGACGGCCGCCAGTATTTGTAACCCAAGCCACACTTGTTGCCCCGAATACAGTGCGTGACACACGGAGCATAGTTGAGGCACACAAGAACACTTCCTAGCAACAGATTGCTGTGGCTTTTTTGTAGTGCAAACTTTGGCAGCCTTCAGCCTGTAGGGACAATGAAGCCTGTTGTGTCACTGTGTACACACTGTTCCTTTATCCTTACTCGTGGACGTTAAACACTGTCAGCAAAGCGAATATGTTGTCATTCTACGATGAATAAAGCAAGAACGCTTTTACACAAATTCAAAAATAATCAAGTGGAGTTTTTAATTATCGACAGACTAAACAGTGGGCCATGTAAATATCTTCTCATTGTAAAGATACTCATTGCATTATGATTCACAGCTGCCAGGCAACAAGGTTTCTGAGATTCCTTGGAGGGAAACGAAAATTCCACATTTCAATCACACTTGTCATGGGATGTGAAAAAAATACTCTGCCAGATCCTTTGACCTGTGAATATTGAGATCTAACTATTTGACCACAGCTGCAACTCTGTCTTAACTTTCATTTTTAAAAAATCTATCCGTAAAAAACTCCTGTCCAAGGTTCACCCAATGAAAATACAGCTAATCTTTTTACATAAAACAATATAATGCCCTAAATGGAAAACATGCATGTGGCGTGATTCATTATTGCAACTTAAAATATGCTTGAGAAGATCCAGTTCATGACTTTACTATGGAATGAGGTATTGTTTTAATGGGTGTGGCAACACCTTGAACTTAAATCCATAAATAACTCAATCCATGCAGAAAAACCTTCACAGCCGCTCATATAAACTGGTGGTGACTTTCCTAATTCCAAATAATGCAGCATTTGTAAGGACAGTTGCCCCTCTATTTATGCTATGGTTAAAATCCTGCAAAACGCCTTGTAAATAGAAAACACGTATAAAGATAGCAAGGGCCGATGGGAAAAAAGGGGGGTTATGTTCCAGGCTCACAAGATAACTTTCTTCATTTATTCTATAAATTAGTACAGTCTACAAACATCTGAAGATATATTTTCTATTAAAAAATGTAAGCTGTTAACCTTTCATGGTGATATCATAATGATGGTGTTGGAGGAAAAGTCTTTTGGTTCTTTCACTCACTTTCCTCTTGGGGACCATGGTAAATAATGTACAATACTGAGCTTACAAAAGGGTGATGAGAAGTGCTTAAGTTAGTCAGATTGTATCCAGGCTGGAAGGAACCGTTGAGCTATGTAGCACTTTTTAACAGTTGGCCAGCGGGGAATGGTAAGCAAGTTACAAAATGTCACGGCACCGGGGGCAATTTAGTCATAATAATTAACCTAGACAGCATGTCTTTGGACTGTGGGAGGAAACCGGACTACCCGGCGAAAACCCACGTGGACACGGGGAGAACATGCAAACTCCATACAGAAAGGCACCCAAGCCAGGAATCGAACCCAAGTTCTTCTTGCCGTGAGGTGGCAGCGCTACCACCTGCGCCACCGTGCCCTGAAGCTGCCAGAGAATATTAGATTCCCGATTTCGTGCCTTTAAATTGTAGATGAGACTTTTTTGGAAGGCGGTACGGTGATGCAGTGAGTAGCGCTGCCGTCTCACAGCAAGAAGGTCCCGGGTTCGAATCTCGGCTCGAGAGCGTTTCTGTGTGGAGCTTGCATGTTCTCCCCATGTCCGCGCGGGTTTTCGCCGGGCACGCCGGTTTCTTCCCACAGTCCAAAAACATGCTGCTGCATAGGTTAATGGGCCTGCGGACTAAATTGCCCCCGTGCCCTGTGATGGAGAGGCGTCCCATCCTGGGTATAGCCCTGCCTTGCGCCCTGTGTCTTCCGGGATAGGCTCCGGCTCACCGCGACCCTATACAGGATTGAGTGGTTTCCGAAAATGGATGGACTTTTTGGAATAGTGAGCTTGACTCCAGCGCCTCGATCGATTCTAACTCAGGGAACCATCATCATTATCAGTACCTGTTGAAATCTGTACAGGTCCATGGTGTTTTTAAGAATAAAAATCAATTTCCAGATCAAGAATCAATTATGGAATTGACTGCCACCAAACCATCTAATTGGCTCTAATAGGCCCATGTCACCACCGCGCTGCACAGTGAATAAGTGAATTGATACTGTGTAAAGATAAAAAGCGTCACAAATCGTTGACCGTGCAAAAGTGACAGTGTACACAGAATCCGCAACAATGCAGGGCCAACTATAATTCATGTATAACCTTCCACACTACTTCACGTGTTCTGTTAAGAAAGCCCTATGTTTTTGCTTAAGACAAGTTGTCTTAAGTGCAAAACAAATCTGAGAGAAAAAACATTTCAATGGTCATGAACACATCAATAAAAATCAACACCTGAACAGCATTCGTCGTTTGCTGAGGTCTGAAAGGCACTTCAAAAACACCCACTTCTCCCGTCATTTGTGCAGATGTCCAGATAAATTAATCGTACCACTTTGTCACGCCATAATGAAATCAAGGGCGCTCTATATAATGCGTTTCAGACTACATTTAAAAGCAAAACAAATACCGCGTGCTTACGTGCAGAAAGCTACTACGCTGCTGCTGCAACCGACGTGTTTATAACTCACCAAATCAGCCGACAGCCCCACTGATTCATAGCTCCTGTCTTCTTTTTTGGTCTTAACTAAAATTTTATTTTGAAATGTTGACTTCGGTTTACTTTATAGCCTCTATCCATTAAAATTACTCGTAGCAAAGAAAACCGTTTGTAGGAGGAGGATTTGTTTAAATCATCAAAAGAATTCTCCAAGTTGCAATGTTTGCTAAGGGCTACGAAATGCCTGCTGGTAACGGTAAAGCTTCGTGTTGTTATCGATCCAGGCAACTGCTTTTTATTGTAACTGCATAACAAAGCACTTCGCTGCTTGCTTTTGCTGCCCACTTTAACACTAAAGGCAGCTAAGTGATATTTGACAGTACATGTGTTTGTTATTTTCCTTTAATTCATTTGTAGGTGGTCCTTACATCATGGAACTCGTTTTTTCCTTCATATATTACGTGCTAAATTGTCAATGTATATTGACCTCAGGGGTTCTATCGGTGTGTGTTTACATGACTTAATCACGTAGTAATAATAATAATAGCATTTTATAGAGCGCCTTTCACCCGAGGGTCACAAAGCGCTGCACAAGGGCCGCAAAGAGAACGTAAATAGGCATTTCCATTTCAAAAGTAAAAAATGAAAGCTCACTTCATTACGGATCTAGTGACAGCTCAATGTACCCGGAAGTTTCATACTTGAACACTGAAATCCAATGTTACCATTGAGATTGTTTTACTTTAAATAGAAACTCACCAACATAACCCAAATCATCACCACTAAAACGTTGGTGTTATGACTTTGCGCAATGTTGACATACCAAAACGTCAACCATTACATATACACATAATAAAACAAATATATGACACAGGTGATTCCTGTGTCAATAAACCTGAGCTATATATATATTTCCGTAGAGTAGTTTCGTATTCTGAACCAAGTTGTAAAACTGCAGTTTTTTCACACACGCGTACCGACAGAAAAGACTCACACAGTGGAATTACCATGAGAGGAATGCCTGGGATATGAACCAAAAACCATCAGCAAAACTTCCGACAGAATTTCAACCGTTTTACATTTACAACGATACGCCAATTCAATAATCAAAGTTAGAAACATTTACTTTATTGTTACTTGCAGACAGTGATAAGTACAATGAGGACCCACTACAACAGTACATTATAATGGCATGTCATCAGGTACAAACTATATCATTGAGCTGCTGCCATAAGCCCCAGCAGCTGAAGTTAAAGTGGAGTTACAAGAGCACAAACATCACTCTAGAAGAGAGCCAACGTCACTCAATGAAGTGTCTTTCATCTCGAAGGAAATAAACAGAACCTTGGCAAAATGACATAAAGTAAACACAGTTTCTTTCAATGCATCACGATTCCTTCGTTTGTCATGTAACGTATATCTTGTCGACCTACCATCCAAAATCGTTATAATGTACTCTTTTCAGTTATCAAAAAAGATGAGTTATTCTAACGTGTAACATAGTACCTTACGTAAATGCCAGATGTTAAAATGTATAATATGTTAAGAGTAGAAGCAAGGCCTTCATAAACAACTGCATGGTAACGATTGCTTCCGGTGACAATTCTCTATTTGTATTGTCAATTAAAATGTGGTCTTACCTTATTAATTAAAAAATATACCGTATATAGTGTAATATATTTTCACATATATTAATATAAGCAACTTTGTTTAGTCCTACTGCTTAGGAAACTCATGCAGTTATTGCTCTTTAATGAGGCCAATTGAAATAAATATGGATACACTTTTACAGTACCTATGTTAATTTGCTACCAAAATATCCTGCTACCAAAATATATCGCTCATCGCCGCACCAAAGAACAAAACAGAATTAACAATAACATACGGTTACTCGCTTTAAAAGGCATACTAATTTAACTCTGCCTAATTTGGAGCACAGTTATAATTCAAATAATAATAGAAAATGTAAAAACAACAAAACACAACGCTTCATTCCAGTATTTAAATTGCGCTCAAACAGCCAACACCACATTGCTGATTACTTGTTATGAAATGTTTTATATTGAGTATGTCAATAGTAAAACAACTTAATTAACCAGCTGGTCTTTCAACATACAGCATGTTTTGCGCGTGAAAATATTACCTTCTAAATCCAACAATATGCTTGGAAAAGCAAATCTAAGTTACACTAATGAGTAATACTTACTAGCGTATGTTTTCAATAGTGTCACAAAACGAAGGTTGCATTACAAATGAGTGTCTGCTATTGGAATCCTTTTTAATTCCACAATTTGGGAGTTGGTTATGCTCCCATCATCCTGGCTTTCTCTGTACGAGCCATCCTCACTCACACTCAGCCCAGCACCTGGGAAAAAGAATGAGATAAACACGTATACACATTTATCGAAGGACATTGAAGCAATTTACATTGCGAATGAATCAATTAAATGGAATAATCTCTGGAAAGATGTTAAATGATCTACACGGCTATAAATATGATCAATACCAATACATTATTTAAATGACCCTTGGCGTATTTTCAATAACTCTTTCTAACGTACCTGTAGTTAGCAATGTTGGAGAGAAATATATCGTCAAAAAAGCTGTATGTACACTAAATCATTTTCTTATTTTATTTCTATAAACTAACCTTAGGCTATTTAGTAAACTTTGTTATTTTTAAACTCTTAATTTTTGTTATTTCATTTTTTTACTCTATTATAACCCTATGGGGCCACGGATGTACATGCGGTTGGACGTTGCTCGAACGGACGTTATGCGGCGCATGACTGTAATTTCTTAATATATAATTCTAAAACAAAACATTTAAGCGTTAATTGTATAAGTGAAATCATGTCATTACGTAGAATTGTATTTTTCACAAAATTACGTGTACGTAATATACGTGAACATTGGTCGGTGAAATATAATTTTAAACAAGTAATGACCATATGGTAACAAATAGCATACAACATACTTGCATTATTGAACATCCGGATACAATTTAAGATTTAACAAAAAAAATGAAAATTAATACAAAACAAGAATAGTTTATTTAAAGAAGACATGCTGTTCCCTCCTTGCTTGTTGTAGAATTATTATTATTATTTTCTGCTCTTCTTCTTCTTTGCAATTCTTCGAAGCGCGATGGTCAAACTACAGTTTCCCATTTCCTTACACAGCCCCTTGCTGTCTTTATGTCCTAGAATTTATCGCTATTGCTTGACTCTCAGTTAATCTGTCTTGATGCTTTTGACATGCCGTTCTCTCCACAGCCTTGTGCAGCGCTTTGCGACCCTCGGGTGAAAGGTGCTCTATACATGCTATTATTATTATTGTCTCTGTGCAATGAATGAGCATAAATCAGCCATAGGTAGCTGTATATTTATTGCATATAAAGCACAGCATGTTATGGTTATACCTGTTTATTCCATTATAATTTCAGGAATAACCTCAATACACTAAACAGTTATGCATTCATGGTCATATAAGGTCAACACAATACTCTTGATGGTGGGACCTGGGAGAGGTGGAAAGAGGCATATTAGGTGCTCATGTTACTGAGAGTCCCCATTGACTGCTGTTTACTATGACCAGGCAGAGACCAAAATGTCTCAGTTTCCACCGACCTTCACATTATTATGCAAATGAAAAAATTAACATGTACGCAATGCGTATCTATTACCGTTTAAAGGCTGCCAATGCGCTCAATTCAATCTCTCAGATTTCATTCTTTGAAGTATTTTTTCCTCCTTCTTTCACATAGAGAAAAGCGCTACGTGTAATTGTAGTGTAACATTCGCTACCAGATTTCCCTCTGAGGGAGTAAGTGGAGAACTGCTCAGTGAACCCTTGTTTTACTGTCACTGCAAACGTCGCAGCCTCACACACCTGCCGGTCAATTCACTCACCCCTGAAATTGCGCTCTCGGTAGACTTACCCGCTTTGAGTGCAAAAATGAGGTCATCAAAGTCCTGCGAGTCTTCGTCTGGAAGCAGTCCGTTGTTGACGTATGCGTACGTGGGGTCGTAGCGGAGGCCCCTTTGAGGGCTCTGCTTGGGAAGGCTTTGGGCACGGCTCGCTTGCCGTACAGAGCGGCCAGGCCAGTCCACTTGGGTCTAAGCAGAATTTAAAATGCAGTTACCCGAGCATCATTGAATCAGGGGGCTCATGCAGTTTCCATGCATGTTTTTATAAAATACCACTTGAAATGTAACTCCATGCACTGTGAGAGACGTCTTACAGCTATCACTTTCACGTGTAACTCAAAGTCAGTCTCAGCTGATGTTGTTTTCTGTCACACTTACGATAAGCAAATCACGTTGTGATTAAATTAGTGCATTACATCATAACGAAGAAACATACTTTACTTACGTAGATGCAAAAAGTGCCATGGCCATTGGTAATATTGGTGAATCACGTTCTGCGTATATTTAACTTGAAATATATTCTAAATATTAATAAAGGTCACGAGGCAATGATATGGCCTAAATATCGTGTGTTTGCACATATTCCAGAGGTTGATGGCCTAACTTAACTATTTTATGTTACCAGGTAAAGCCCACTGAGCCATTAGCTCTTTATCAGAAGCGACTTGACCACACATGATAGCTCATCAAAGTGGCTCATCAAATGTGGGAATTTAGAGTAGCAGCCAAATAATCTAAATGCAAGTTTATAAATGTGGAGGGCAAAACCAGAGGACCTGGAGAATTCCACGGGACCACAGGGAGAAAGAACATGCAAGCTCCAAATATACAGAAATCAGGCTTGTAATGAATCCACGACCTCCTGCATACGAAGCGAATAAGATATCATCTCGCCACCACCGTGTCCCTTTACTGCAGGTGTATTTATCATAAACTACATGCCGTCTGCTGTATAGTGGACGTCATTCACAAGAGTAGGCCATTGTGTGCCAGCGTCATGGTGTACATTTGCCAAATTGAAAAAAATACCAACAAATGACTCAATTGGGATCACGCACAGCAATCATTCTCCCTATTGCAAAAAACTTGGCAGGACCCTCCTGAAAAATACTCACAAGTCTCAATTAGGGTTTCCTAGGTAAACAAGCAAAATAAGAAATAATACTACTTCTTCTTCTTCTTTGCGATTCTTCGAAACGCGATGGTTAAATTACAGTTTCCCATTTTCTTACACAGTCCCTTGCATTTTAATTGAACTCCGCCAAAGTCTTTTGAGCTGCAGAGGTTGGGTAGTAGAGCACAGACAAGGCAGTGTTCCATAGTATGGTCTGCTTCTCCACATTCACAGGTGGTTGGGC
>JAZEWU010000009.1:3299283-3339598 GCA_036362915.1 Geotria australis
AGCAGACTTATGCGGCACCACCCTTCTGTCTATGGCGTGTATCCTGTATGTGATTTCTCCTTCCTGTGTAAGTGGTCTTGATGGGATGCCCTTCACGTGAACAGACAATACCTGCATAGACATACAGGCACAGGTTATGAATTAATTCCATACAACCCTGCAAGAGCCAAAATTGCAGGTGCAACATTAGACCAAATGACACAATGGAAGGCCCATTAGAGCAAGTTTTTTTTACTTACTGGCCATAACTGACGACTAAAAAACGTAACACCCCATTTGGCCCTTCTGAAAAAAAAAATGGAGTACATTTTGACCATAAAACCTTGCAAAAATTACAATCACCACAGCAGGGATAGCGTGCCAGGTGCAGCTCACAGTAACCACATAAAGACTACAGTCCTAGTCATGACAAAAATCCCTCATTCACCACAGCTATCAAATATATTTTTAGAAACCACTGCCCTGGGTGGGGTCAGTCAGTAAGTGACATGCCTTACTTATCCTGATTGTCAATTATATCCCAACAAAGCATTATAATTGGTATTATTAAAAAAAAATAACCAAAGGTCACAATCAGATCTGTGTAAGAGAAAACTGAACACAGTACAGCCGAAATGCAAACCATATTAACAACACCAGTGCAGGTGGTTGCTTTAAGCCAAGAGTTAATTTTTGATCAACTGACATGATCATTACAGATGCCTACACTTTAAACGTGTTCGCTGAGAATAGCATACGGCTGAACATAAAGTGCATTCATTTACTGTATATTTTTTATTGTATTTTTTATCTTTTGAGCCTCAAACATTCTCTGGTAAAGGAAAACGTTCAACAACTACAAACCCCGTCCCTTTAACAACTGAGATCCAAAATACGAACAAAGACATCCTATAAAAAGAAAAAAACATTTCAATTTAATATCACGACTTGAAAAATATACGGCAATTATGATGTAGCCATTCTTTCAGGAGCGCTGCTCAAAGCTGTTCTTTCAGGAGTGCTCGACACGGCTATCCCATAAGAACAGCTTTGAGAAGCAACTATCATACAGCAATTCTTTAAACACTTGTCCTCAAACATCGATTCCACCCTCACCGTGCCGGCCATCACGGATTGCTGGTCTTTTGGTTGGTACCACTGCTGGCTGCGGTACTCAATAAAGAGGACATCGTAACACTCCTCGAGGTCCGAGCCAGTCACAGGCAGCAGCCGTTCAGGTAGAACCAAGGAATCTGCGGCTCGGCCCACAAAGTGATGTCCGTTGATTTGTTGGGGGTACCAACGGGCAGACAACACCATCAGATGTCCACACGTATCCAGCATGGTCTTGCCCCTGTTGTGTGCACGGTGAATCCCCGTGGTTAGTTTTACAAGAAAGAAGAATCCATATATATATATAAAATCGTAAGCCCTTTTGTGCTTGATTGTTTGATGGCAATAGACTCCGCCAAATCGGAACCAAATCGCGCGGGACCTTCGCAGAACGACGCCACTCGGTCCCAGAGAACTCTTTGGCGCCTTAGCGTGCGACCACGGGCCTTCCCTGGCCACCGGGATCGCTTTCTGTGGTTCGCCCCGTGCCCTCACGGTACGGATAACCGGCCCGCTACTACAATACCCAGTTACGATAAGAGCCGCCTCCATTACAATACGCACTTTGGATAAGCGGCGCCTCTATTACTATCCCCAGTTACGCCGGGTCGCCCCTGCTAGTACATTATAAAGCTGTTCTTTTTGAGGGGGAGAGCACTCCCCCTCTCTCCGAGCGCTCCATCTTTCTCCTTCGCAAAGAACTCGAGACAGCTATCCTGAAAGAACAGCTTTGAAAAGCAACCATAAAAAATGCATTTTAATACAATTATTTACAGCCCATTGTCAATCCACTGCTGAATCACAGCCTCCCCATGCTGTGTCGGTGCATGTTGGTGAATCAAGGGCTCAGGGGCTGGTTCAGATGTCACTCACAGCTGATGTTAGCTATGGTCGGGAACTGCACACATGACACTTGGTTCACACCACAGTGTGCTCAGCACTGTGCAACTCATCCCCTAACTAAAATAGTGGTGTAAATTTTACTCTTGAATAACACTGTTGGGAATTTACATAGATGCCACCATGGGAAATCTAAAGTATGCATTAAATCACCGAACAAAACAATAAATGTAGATTTGGCTGTGCAATTCTAGAGGGCATCACACATGACAGTTAATCCATGGTAGTTAAACATTGCTTCTGTGGCTTCATTGTAATCACCTGGACTAATTGGTATAACACCCTGCACAAAAATTCAAGACCAGAATTAACACAAATATGCACCTATTACACAAAAACTCTATACAAAAAAAATATTTTACAGGCAAACATCTGTAACACCCATCACATTAATTTTATAAAAGAGTGCACTAAACTTAAGTTATAAATACATCCAATAGAAACAAAATTAAAGCATTAATTAGAGACCATGGTGTTCAAATTAATGGTTTACCTGATCAGGGAAGAGTCGCATTGGGCGCCTGTAAGCAGGGAGAGTGCAAAGCGTTCTGTCACCTCCCCGAGAATCGTATATCCTCGCGTATCGAGCCGCCCCGGGTCCACCAGGTGACACAAGATGTTGTAGATCACCTTATTAATCGACTCATTGAGAGCTCGCTTTTCTCCTTCACTAATTACCTACCGAGGGGGGAGAATAAACAGAGCAGCTGTAGCGGATTTTTTACACTCATTGCCTTACTGCACCTTCCACAATATTGATCGTTCACACTTTTGTGTAGGTTTTGGCAGTTGTGCGGTGTAGCTCTCCAGCATACGTTTTTTCGGGTGGAATAACACACACTATAACCAGACAATAGGTCGGAGCACTTATACAAATGTTAGTTACAGGCCGATGGTCAACATTTTAGCTGTTGTACATCACTGTAAGATGGTCCTTAACGTGTTGTCGTAAGTATTGTTGTTTAACTATTTATTTTCATTATCAGTGCTGTAGAATTTCACGTCTCATCACGTCTCAAAACAGTGTCAACAATGTATACCTTAATTCGTGTTCAACTCGCAACAACAATGTTGTGTAACCTTGTGATGTTGGAAAACATTTGCTTTGACTCCCATCACAGTCATCATTTATGTGTGGCCAACCCTATCTCCATAACGCTCCCCGTACTCTACAGCACATGTGCTTAACTACTACATCTTCACACGCCTATGCCTCCCAAAGGGCTTACTACTATGCCTTTCAGTTTTCTTCCCCCAAGATCTCCATCAATGCTAAATCCTATAAAGAGGTTGTTTTTTTCCCATCGTGCCACCTCTCTGATGTGCTTTCAGGCTGTGCTGCGTGTGGTTCAGCACGGCGTCCGACGTGTTCTCCACGTGTCGGGATATGTGCTGGGAAGCGGTTGGAGCGAAATGTCTGGACAGCACGCCAAATAACACGTGATAAATTTAGATATCACATCAGAAAGCTAAAACATATTCCTTTTTATCAATACAACTCCCCCAGTCACGCCTTCGGCCCTTCCCTTCCAATTAACCATTCATTCCTGATTAATCCAGCTCTCAGTCAGACGTTTAATCCATTTTCAATGACCATCGTCTTCTTGTCGGTCTTTTCTGCTTTACCAGACAGCAATTAATCTGCCTATACGATACCCTTAAGATGTGTATACTGAATCGTGCTATCTCTAGGGCATTAGGAGCTGGCCCTCAGCCTGGAGACCATTCTGACGAACGGAGCTCGCAATTAATCTGTGTTGCAAAATTAGAATTTATACACCCCCACACACACACAACCGGTTTAACTGCCGTCATCCAGCTTCACCCGTGGTTGGCCGGTTGCCCCCAGAAATCCCCTTCCTCCACCTATCAGGATCTCGGGCATGCTCTGAACGACCCATGCAAGTAAATTAACCCAGTGCGCTCGGTTCTCTACAGTGCCGTGGTGATTCCTTACCTGCTGCAGCACCTGCAGGCAGGCGCTGAGCTGCTCGGAGGAAGCCTCTTGTCCCCGCCCCACCTTGCTCTCCAGGGTCTGCAGGATGCGCTTGATGGTAGCCTCCTCCACAGGCGGCTGAAGAGGATCCAAGAGACTCCAGTAGAACTGCGTGTCTGCGTCCGTAACCACTGTGACGTTGGCCAGCTTGTAGCTCTCGTCCAGCCCAACGCCCCCCGTCGGGGAGCTCAGCAGCACTTGGAAGCGCTTGGGGAGAGGGTTGGCAGACGCTGTCTCGGGCATGAGAGTGATGTCGAGAGACACCTCACGCTGGCCTGGCTGGAATTCCAGATGCCCCTCAGATGGAACAAAGTCCTGGTCCGCGATGGCTGGGTAGATCATCACGCCACCCACCTCTGTCTCTGCGCGATGAAGCTCCTGCAGGAAAACAATATGGCATTTTTATTTGCGTATATATACGAACCGATCGTCACGGTGAAGTATGGTCAAATAACCCTCATAACAAACATAGCATGGGAAGGGGTTTATCCTCTGGTGGATTGATACAGGACTGTGATTTCTCATTATAATATATATGGTATATATGTTAATTCTATAATTATTATCACCATTTCTCTATTTATCTTTAACAAGAATGATTGGCAGCATTAATGTATGAGAAAATTAGGTTAATCTGAGTTTTTACATTAATGTCACTTTGTACAATAAAAATGCTTTATTCAAATCAATAACACTTGCAAGTTGGACTTATTTTTTGTTTCATTGTGAATAAAAAAATATATAACTGGAGAAAATTCTCATAAAATATTTTTAGACTATAATTAAAAGTCTAGAAATGTCATGAAATGTCTGGCACAATATGCGTCATGATAGAATATATATTTATCTATACACTTGCTCGTTTTAATAATTCACAGTGGTTATTGCAACTACTCTATAATGACGTAAAGACGGCAGAAGGTGCTAGACTACAGACTAATGATCTAGAAAAAAGGTAAAGCACAAACCAGAGAAGACAACGTCTGAAAAGGTTGTCATTCAACTCATACAGTTAATGGATTGACGTAGGTTTTTAGACATCAATGTATGGGAATTTCTCTCAAGATCTGATCTTTCAAGAGAGCATTGTCAAGCGTTCCTGATGCTAATAATAATATGCCTCCAACAAGGGAGGCTCCACATCTCCGACACAGCCATCACTAAAGGACAGCTCGAGAGCAATTAAAATAAAGTTAAGCGCGTTTTTTCTGAATTCATGAAAGCCGTTATGTAATTTTAGACATGCTAGCATAATATATTCTTAAAATATAACATATGAAAAAATATAAATATTAAAGTGACAAATGTTAATTGTTCATAGCTGACCATAATCCATCCAAGGCATGTGTCCTGCCAAGTTAAAATATTGCTAACAGCTGCCAATCACTATGAAAACCATCTTCCCAAGTGCAGCGAGTTGATGGTCTCAGCTTAATCACTGATGACTACACACACAAAACAATGTTAAAGATGTGGGTTTTTTTTCAATCAATTTGTCAAAACTCTACCCCTGAAAACATAAAATATCGTTGAGATTTCGTTGCTGTGGCACGGCATGTGGGAAAGCCCAGCACCGCTGGTGGGTGTGTAGGTCAGAGGGCACCCAGAGGGATCTGCGAATTGGTCCCGTGATATCTCCTGCCACGAGCCGTTCTCTGATGTGGAGGGTGCCCTGCGCTGCCGTGGCAGAGTTCCGATTGGCCAGTGAGTCTCATGATGAGTTGCCAAAAACATAATTGAAATCAAATTGGACAAAATTAATAATAATAATAAACATAAACGTAATAAACCGAGTCAAATAATGTTGTTCGTAACTAATTAGCATGAAATAGATGTATATAGTTTACACAGATAACAGGCAATAGAGATTGATTGTACATTAATGACATATGAAAATGTCATAACTGAAAAGGAATGTCCACTTGGAAATAAGACAGACTGCAAATGTACAGGATGTAAAGCACACCAATCAATGTTGGGATGCCTCTAACGTGGGAGGCGAAACGTCGCGAAGGAGAGAGAGGGAGCGCCCGATACGGCTATCCCAAAAGAACAGCTTTGGAAAGCAACTATCATCATCGTCATGATTATGGGGGGTCTGGTACCAGGATCCTGAAGTGCACGGCGACGTGTGTGGAAATGCCGTATTCTCGCACGACACGCAAGGTGACAATGCTGGACTTCTGGTGCGTGACCATCAGCCTGGAGCCCACGGCAAAGAGGACGAGGCCGTGCGGGTGGTCGCTGCTCTCCACGGTAATGTTGGTAAAACGGCTCGTGTTGTTGATGGCAGCACCCTCGCCGACCCAGTAGATTTCAACCAGGAACCAAGCTTGAATTTCAGGTACCTTGAACACAATCAGGAGTGCATCATCGTTCACTTGTACACTACGAGGTGCATCAGTTGTTGTTAATCATGAGTTTAATTTTGCGTTGTCTCGTGCCAATCACATTGATATTTTTAACTTTCTTGGAATATGTAAGAGCCCACGTATATGTCACCACTACTGACAGTCGCAAATTAGTCATCATCTTTCATTTTTTACAATGACGATACTCATACTTTTACATGCGTTAATCACCAGAGCATCATTATCCCATGTTAGTGTACTGACGTCACTGTTCTAATGGGTACCTTGTCAGGCCTGAGGATCACACGGATTGGACAGGTGAAATGTCCTGCTTGACACACTGTCTCTCCAGCCACAGCCTCCAGCTCCTTCTGCAGACTCACACCCTCTCTGTGTAACTGCACTGTGTCCTTGTCAAAGGTCGCTCTCCAGCCCACACGGACATCATCAAAGACCCTGTTGTACACACAAACATATGAAAGCACCATTCAAAGGTACAAACATGGAAAGACCAAACGCGCAAAGACCAAACATGCAAAGACATAACAAACACGCAAATACATTACCATATGCCCTGTTGGGGGCGATTTATGTTAGAAATCACCTAGTAACGCGGGTATGGCACACAGAGGGGTCAAAGTAAGCCGGCACGGTCCGATACAGTGTACCGGTAAGAAAATGTCCAAAGCATTTAGTAGAGTACAGGTGGGTTGCGATACGACTGTAAGTAATAATAATAATAATTGCATTTATAGAGCGCCTTTCACGCGAGGGTCACAAAGCGCTGCACAAGGCTGTGGAAAGAACGGCATGTCAATAACATCAAGACAGATTAACTGAGAGTCAAGCAATGGCGATAAATTATAAGACATAGGACAACATAAGTTACTTTCACCCTTGGGCTCACATGAAGGTTACCCAGCTACCTTTGTCTTCCCAATATTGATGTTTATATGCCGCATCAAGCACCAAGTACTCGTTTAATACTGAGTTAACCACAGACAGGCCCAGGACAGGCTTCAATATGCTTCCCACTAACTTTATAAAAGGAATCGCAACCTTTCTTTCTGCCGGATAACTATAAGCTCCACGGTGCGGCCTTCTTCTGAGTCTTCATCCAGCACCACTCCGGACAGGAATTGTGGAGAAAATCCCAACATTCCATTCTGCAGATCGTTTCCTAGAGTGGGTAACCAAGACATCATGGTAAACGAACTACAACACCAGACAAAGCATTTCTAGTGGCTGTAACATGAATTGATTAAATACTTGACCAAGATTTTGAAACAAGCTGTAGTATTTTTTTTAGCAAATACGTATGTAATATGGCAATAAAACAGTAAATATATAAATTTGAATGCATTTTAAAAATTTACATTTATTCACCGAAAAGCACCACGTGATAAGACATTTTCAAAATAATCGCTTGTTAAATTCAACTCTTCAGCCTACACATGGTTTTGAATAGCGGACTGAAAAGTTTGCCTACATTTTATTTCGTCAAAACATGCTGAAATAGTAATCCGGAGCTCATGTATTAATGTAGCTTGGGGTTAAAATAACGAAATAATGTTTGAATGTAAAAATTGAGCGAACAACAAATATGTAGGTCAGGCATAATATTAATTTGTATGCACTTGCATATTAATCTATAACACCATTCGTTCCTGAGGCTAATACGCATGATTATAGTGAAACTTCCCACTGGCCTGGGATAGGGTGTTTATAAACCTGCCACGGCTTTGTTAGGATAGAATTCAAATAAATTACATTATGCAAGGTACACCACACAATTTATATGCTTATAGCGGTAACGCTCACACCCGCGCTTTATACGAATGCACACATACACACCCATGGATGCACACACAATGGAAACAGTCGTATTACCTAGAATGATTACTTTAGCATATCCTCTCAGTCCAGAGTCATTTGTTGCTATTGAGGCCCCTCCAATGGGATCAGTCAAGTATACAAAGAAAGCCTCCCTGCCCTCTGTGACATCGTCATCAAGGATCGTGAGTGTGACGAAAGCCTCCGGCACTCCCTCATGCAGGCTCACGTTCAGATCCAATGACTCAAAGTCTTCCCCTTCTGTCGCCAGTGGTAACGTATTGTTGGCCAGAGCCTGTTCCAACTCAACGGTGGCCGGTAGAGATTCAATGAATCGGCTTCCGACAGCTCTGACAGTCACGCCGACGGTTCCAAAGAGCCCTCGAACTCGACGGACGACCAACTTTACAATATTTACCTTATCTTCCACAACCAACATTTCACTGGGACTTAAACTCAGTACCCCATTGGGATCATCGTTTGCTACAATGGTAATGGCCTCAGAGCTGCCGCCTGGGTTTAGCCGTGGAATGTGCTCTGGGTCGTCAGGCTCAGGCCAAACAGATAAGCTGGTGAGGTTAACGAAAAAGTCCTCGTCCGGTTCTGGTACGTCATCATCAAGCACAGAAGTTCTTATCAGCGCCTCGATTTGTCCCCTTTGGAATATCACTTCTCCTTCCAGGACGGGCACAAAGTCCAAGTTCGGCGTCGCCGTTCCGCTGCTGGTTTGGTATGTCACCCGCGTTCGATTGCCTTCGTAGCCGTAGAGTCTCTGGATCCTCAGCACGATGGAGCCATTGGCTTCTTGTATCCGAAGGGGCTGCATGGCTTGGTCAAACTGGAAGACCCCAAATGGCTCGATTTTGGCAAATGAGTGATTCTGCCTTTTCAGGACAAATGCAAATATCAGAGAATATATTATTAGATTGAGTGAAGTCAGCAAAAAATGTGTATTTCATCAACGTGCGACTACTTCACGACCTTTCAGTATATTCGAAGTAGCCTTAATCATTTATTTTCTGTTGCTTTGGTTTTTATTGTTTTTTCTTTCGTTGTTGGCATGCCGTCCTCTTCACGGCCCTTGTGCAGCGCTTTGTGACCCTCGGGTGAAAGGCGCTATATATAAATTGAATTTATTATTAATATTACTTTCATTGTAAACAGGTATCATAGTAATATGGTTTGAACGTTATGTAAATTTAACACGAAGGCTTTCGTGACCAATGTTATCCATAGTCTAGCTCTTTTTATGAGTTAGGTCAGGTGAAAATGTATGTGTCGTAAACCCGCCTCCACCCGATACAGCCAGTAAAGGGTTGTCACGTGAACAAAAACGTGCTAATTCGTTACTACTTTAGCACACTGGTACTTCAGCACACCAGTAGCTGATTGCAACTATCAGCGAAACGTCGTACCTTCATTGTAAATGTTGTGGGCTCGCTCTCCAACATACTGGTGTGCTGAAGTAGTAACGATTTGGCACGTTTTAGTTCACGTGACAACCCTTTACTGATTGGCTGTGTCGGGTGGATGCGGGTTTACGACACTTATACATTTTTACGTGACCTAACTCATTAAAAGAGCTAGACTTTGTACGTTATGTTAATAAACGTATTTACAGACATGTGGTATGGGTTTTTTCCCACCCTGGAAATAAAACATTGCCCCCAGCGCTATACTTGCACATGGCATTAAACCAACTGTGCACAGCTGCACCTAGCTGATTTGTCATAAACAGCAAAATGTGTGTCCATGGCTTGCGATTTCGGAATTTAAAGAAATCCCTTAATCCTATTGCAAAGCTGTTTATGTCCCAACACACTATCTGTGCTGAATGACTCTGCCAGTTTCAAATCAGTGCTCCTCACTGGATGTATATGTATAATCCCACTTAAACCTCATATTCTGATTATGCATTACACACAAATCTTTTATGTTTTTGTACACATTTTGCACAATAACAAATTAATTATATTTGATAAGCACACAGTGGCAGAACTCTTTTATAATTGAATATTGTTTTAGGCGTGAATCGTAAAGTACCAAATAACAAGCGCATAATTTACCAAAGGCTGATCACAGCACCAATTAGCCACGTATTGCGCTGTTTACCAAAATGTGAGTCAAAGTAGATGGGGAAATAATAATAATAATAATAGCATTTAGAGAGCGCCTTTCACCCGAGGGTCACAAAATGGAATGACCTACCTTATCTTGGCCCCACCAGGTACACTGCTGTATACCTGTGTGATATGAACAGCAAATGATTCAAGCTGCTTCCTCTGTGGCATCAGCCGCAGGTCTAGAGACTTGTGTTGTTCTCCATGGGCAAAGTGAATTAAGCCTGCAGGAAAATATGACAATTCAATGAACATAGATAACTCTGATGCAGTAAAAAAATGCATTATTTTTACAATTGGTTGCAGTTTTTCGAAAAATGGCCTGTGTTTTTTGATTATGCATTCAATACTCAATCAATATGCAGTATATACAGTAAATTAACCACCTGAAACAACCAATAAAAAAATATACGTCAACCACTTTGCTATTGCAAAGTTAAGTCAATTTTACCCTCCTTAATGAATGACAGATTATGTAAAATAAAACATTGACTCGTACAAACATTAGCTGTTACTCTTTCGTTAACGCTGTATACATTAGTTGCTTGTTTATCTAAACACATACGCACAGAGCGGAGCTATTAATGTATAGAAAGGTTGTTAAAAGAAAACTTTGTTCCACTCCCTGCTGGTGAATTTGGAGCTTCAAAGGCAAATTATGCTTTCAAAATGGCCATGACACAGACACATAATGATCTGCTGTTGCGCGAAGCATCATGAGATCATTTACACCCACAAATGAAGCAAACAGAAATAATTGGCCTAATGTCTCTTCTTGCAAGGGTGAAAGATGTATTAATAATATTCCCAGGCACACTATAAGGGCAATGATAGAGTAAGACCAAGGCTGCAATTGCACCAGAATTAAATGACATGGCTAATCTGGTATAATAAAACATGAAAACAGAAATGTGTATTTTGATTTATTAAAACAAAACTGTGGCTTGACCCCATTATAGTTTGTACGTACCAGCTGGAGGAAGAATTATGCCCGCTGCGAAGGCATTTGCACTGCTCTCCTTTGGAAGCCCACTGCTCCACTGTACAGTAACGTCTCCAAACTTCCCGAAGCGAGAAACCACAGCCTCACATTCGCCAGAACTTATATTGCTCACCCTGACAAGGGTCTTCTCAAAACCCACCTGGGCACACATACACAGATGACATTAGAGACATTTGCATATTCTTTTGAGAGACCACATTCAAAAACCTTTCATAATATACTACGCATCACAACTATTATTAGACAGTCATGCATGATTTCAAATTTAGCGGGTGCTGATCGTTCAACACAAACTGATTAAACATTACGTACATGTGCGTATGAATAATAGACCTTCATACTTTAACGTGTGGGTTTTTGCCCAAAGCGTGCAACTCTTTCATTGCACATTTGGTACAGTTTAACACTCTGCAAATTAAATGTATGACACCTATGCAATCACACCAAGTCTTCTGCAGCTACTCAGTTATAGGTGTCAGATATATAATAAAGTGTTCAATGTTGTGCTGCTTGACAGCAGGGATTGAACACTTATTTGAGCATGGGCTTGATACCAGAGTCAAAAACAATAATAATAACACACAAGCATTATCAATGAAAACAGTGTTAAAGCAGTTCCTCACCATGCTGTTTGCGGCTTCAGCAGTGACTGTAATTACTGCGGAGTTTTGATCACTGTGGACTCTGGGAGGCCGGGGGGAACCGCCAGAGACCAACCTGACGTTTGTGAGAGTCACCACAAACGTGAAACCCACAGGTAGAAACTCCTGTTGCACCCGCAAACACAGACATTCATATGAGCCCTAAATATAAAACATTCATCATCCATCCAACAGCTATTTCCTTTGGCGACAGTTTCAGTGTGCTGTAGAACACAATAACGTTATTGACGAAACAAGTATCATCGCAACTTCGTGTTACAGAGGGATCTTCATAATTACCTCTATCAAAATAGGAATCCAAGCTAATCCACAAGAGGCCCCATCTTGTATAGTTACGCTCCCTGAGCCAACATTCTGGCCTGTTGACGCGCGGGTGTGGTACGAGAGCACCACGTCACCGTGGGATCCCGCCAGCCTGCTCACGTTCAGCCTGATCGCTCGGGTCACATTCTGCCTGCTGACCACCGCTTGCCAACCGGGCAGCAGTGCAAAAATACCATGTGGGTCTCCGTTGGCAGGAACGGTGAATACGGTGCTGTTTCTGCCACGCTCGATCTCAGCCCCTCCCTCCACCCGAGTGATGGAGAGGCGAAAATTCTCGTCAAGCTCTGCCACTTCATCCGGCAGAAGCAGGAGAATTATGTCAGCATCTCTCTCCGTGTCAGGAATTGTCACCGCTCCGTGGCTCGTTTCAAAATCCTCTTCAGCGCCATTGTCACTTTGAACCTCCCAGTAAACCTGCAAATGAAATTATATTCATGAAGGTCGCTTAATATGTAATAATGATCGGTGCTCAACTATTATTCTAGGCATGTCTCCCTGGAGTATTTTTACGTGTCACTGCTTCTCCAGTTTAAATATGTATTGTTATTATTATACTGTATTGTGTATCCACAAAACCCTCAGTCTCAAGAATGTTTAATGAAGATCGTGCTGGGCATTCCTTATTGATGAATTAAAATTGAATACATGGATGTAAAGTGTTTGTTTTTGTTAATAAGCTAACAATGTGGCGCTACATTTCCTTTCACTTTAATCAACAGGTGTTTCATGCAGATAATTACATGTTAGTATTGTTTATCACATGGCTCTGAACAATGAATAGAATGCACTGTACTTGAAAACTGATAATGGGTTTTTCAATGTCATTTGATCATCCGGTAAAGCCTACCCAATCTCTCGAAAAGTGTCCGCGTCACGGGCAGCACTCAAAATCGGACAAGATTAACATAAAGTAGCATGACACTTGATTACGTGACAACACAACATCCAGCCGGGGCCAGGATGGAGGGCAGAAACGTCAAAAGATGAACTCGCGAGACAAGCGCGCTACTTCTGAGACGGATGAAAACAAACGTGGCACGAGAGAAGAACACGTACAGAAGAATTAGATTAGAAATCTGCGGTTCAGATTTTTATTTCAATAACGCATTTATGAGTTAGAGATTTTGAGATGGATTTAATGTCTCATTTAGCATCGCAATCCAAGAATACGTTTTTAATGTGGACATTGTAACTCTACTTGATAACCACAAACAAGTATACTTTATGATGGTTACAAATACAATAATAAAACAAAATAGTTATTAATGACTGACATAACAGATTTTATTATTATATATGATCAAAAACAAAAAACATGCTATGCTTAATAAACCGCTAAATACACTTCAGCATAAATGTAAAAACTAAAATACATTATTGTACTCCATAATGTAAACGAAATTTTGTGCCAAGTAAGATTTTCATAAATTGGGAAAACACAATCAATTAGAGGCAAAAATCTCTGGGATTACTCCAGGTGTATCTAAGATTACTGCAGATTACTATAGGATTACTCAGATAAGTCTTCGAGTACCTGTTCAAGTGCTCAGTTAGAATGGAGAGTACTTTGAATTAAAAACAACACGTGTATAACCTACAAGACGCAGAGTGTTCCAAGAGTCTGAAAACAGAAACTTATCAGTCATTGTGTATGTTAGTGTATGTAATGATTCCCTAGCAGGTATGCAGTTTATTTATCAACTTTTCGCCAAACATTTGCAGTGCACACTTTTCAGTAAGTAACCCTTACAAAACTATAGACAGAGGGGGGGGGGGAAATAATCTAAACACACAATTTATCTGCCTCTTGGTCATTTAAAAAATTACCAACTTAGCCCAAAAGGTATCGCATAACCGAAAATTCACCACTCTTCACATTTATCACCCTAAATACTCGCAGGACACATCTCAGATATCACGCACAAATACATCACTTCATTAACCTCCTGTAAGCGCACAACAGGGGCACAACGACATGAGGATTAATGGGGCCGCAGCGGCCCCAGCCCTTAATTACCCCGGCCGGCGTGACAAGCCAGAGCGATGAGTCTATCTCCGCACCCCAGACACGCGCATAATGGAGCGTGGTGCTCGCCGCGCCGCCCGCATGAATTTAGATGAGCCGGGATCTCGCGCTGGATTCGCCTCATTATACGGGGGGAGCCACCGGTTCTCCGGAGGTGGCGACGGTGCTCGAAAATGTTGGACCACTAACAGATGACGCACAGTGTCCTGAGCGCTGTACCGGCGAAGACAGTGCTAATTAAGTTCAGCAAAGCCACTTTGATCAATGGCACCATTAAAAATACATTCCTGTTTGTATTTGTTATTCTCTAAAAGGGGATCATTAGCATGCTGTAGAGCAAGATGATTAATAGTTGTATCACTGCAAGCTCAACAAAACAACAGGAATGCAATTTATTTTCTAAGAACTTTTTTTTACCCACTTTCAGCCCATGGGTAATACAATTATTCAGTTGTACGGCAAAAGTAAGCCTTTATACTTTGCCTTCTTTCGTTGTAAATATAGATTTTACTGTGATTTTTACATTATCATAATGACATAGAAAGTGAGCGATATTTTTTTAAACCTGGGAAATCCTTCGCACCATGTGCTTCTGGTAAAACTTCATCATAACGGTGATGGCTATTCTGTGATGGCAATGTTAGTTCCAGTAATTTGTGTGGACATTCTTATTTAAACAATCATAACTATCAAATGTAATATTATTTGTAATTTTAATAAAGTTGCACAAAAATTCCAACAAAACTATCTAGATATTGCTGTCTTATGCATCAAATGGCCTGATGTCCAGCATGTAAAACAACGGATAATGGCCAACAAAACACTTATAATCAACGTTGAAGTATCACGTTATTTGCATTATGCTATTCCAATGGGAATTTGTGAGGTCCAGAAGCGATATGTTGAAGGTGTGCCATTAAAACAGCATACCTTAATGTCTCCCATAGTTCCCTCGCGTCTGGTGACAGGGAAAAAAAGTGTAAGTGGCCCTTCTTCCAGTGTGGGCTCCACAATTGTATTATGCATTAAAGCCTGCTCAGTAAACTGTACAACTCCATTTGGGTCTCCATGCTTGAGAATCTGCAAAAATGTTAATCCAGGTTTAATGGCTTATTCAATACACACCTCAAACTGTTCGTGAAAAGTTACACAGAAAACCCATATATTTTGTAAAACCTTGTATCTCTCACCTCGGCTACTGCTGTGCACCCTCTGATCATGCCAGTATGATGGAGATATGCTCCAATTTTTGTACATTAAAAGAACATTTCCTTTAAAAACGAGTTCACAAAATGCAACCGTTATCACGTTGTACATTTGCGTTAGCCACTACTGGCATCGTTTCCAACTGCATTAATGTTGTATAAATCGCACGGTGAATTTTCAAAAGTGGAGTCATGCTAAGTCAACCGTGAAGTCCAAGCTGTGGAGCTCTAAATCTCTGCTGGATCTACACAGAGGCCTCAAGTTTATTGACATTTTTGAAATTGTGTGTAAAGAGCCCTCATTGTGGGGTAGGCACACAGCTGTGTCAGGTGTGTAATCTACCGCTATGCCAGTATGCGTGAACACAGGCAGAGCTGTTCTGGTGTCAAAATATTAAACTTAGCACTGCTTTTAGGACCAATGGGGCAAAATGCGACCGATAAGGGAGTACAAAAAAACATTCTAAAGTGCGCACGTTGGATAACCCACCAAACATTTCAAGAGGAATGTCACCAACCTACGTATAATACTATCCTCTTGAAACAAAGCTCAAAGTCTAGAAGATGGTGCATCACACCAAATGTCCGTTTGGTCACCAACGTCCACATTTCTGGATTACAAACAATACTCTACCAATCCCAGCTAAATAATGATAACGCGTTGCTAATGGTGATGAATTGCATTTCAGCTCTACGTACGGTGAGAGACACCTCCCAGGACTCGGGTTGCAGGTCAGCTCCTCCTACGACTCTGTGGAGTCGCACAAGGAAGGTCTCTGCCACTTCCACCACACCGTGGGGCAGAACTTGCAGACGCAAGTATCGATCGCCACCCTCGCCATCGGCAAACTCCACGAGCCCTTCCACTGGAGGCAGGAGGTCTTGGTTCTCTTCTGACAGGGCCTGCTCACTGTTGGGGCCCAATATTTTCCAGTGCACCTAAAGAGATGAGATAGATAGACAGATGTTTATTATGACAGCAGAAAACACCCAGTGCGCTTGCAAGCTCTGGAAGCAGGATTCCTGTGGTATGACAAACGCACGAATTAACCAATATTTCGTATGCACGATGAGCCAAACAATCACCATCACCATAATTAATTTCTGTGATGAGATAGTATTTTTAAAATGCTCGGATTTAGAATGTGTTTACAAGTGCAATGACAATTGGACGGCAGGGTGGTTCAGTGTGGAGTTTGTGCTTTCTCCCCCTGGTCCGCATAGGTTTCCTCCAGGTTCTCACAACTAAAAAATACTCATTCAAGAATTGGCCGATAACTTCATAATATATATGACGGAGAGTGTGGCGGGTTGGCGCTGGCTTTATTCCCCCACTTCAGGTTATTTCGTGCTCCGAGTCGTTTTCTTTTTTAATTAATACCTTTAAAATTGAATTACTATGCGCATGTTTTACATTGTATTTATTTAAGTTATTTAATGTTGCATAATCGGCCATCACACAGCCTCCCTGACCAGTTAACCACCAATATCCAGTGATTTTTTTGGGAATAGTGAAACTGCAATTTTATATCGATTTTCACACATCCAACCTTTTAAGATATCCGTCTACACCTTAGTTCCCAGCAAGTCAGATATGCAACACTGTCTTGTATGACCGTTTTGCTTTTAATGTTAGCATCTTCCTTGTTTTTTAAGTTACCACTTTTAATGAAGAAATGTTTTTGTAATTTTATTTATTTTCACTGAGTGAAAAAGTCAGAAGCACTGATGGTTTTCCATTTTTAAGATAATCGTTACGCAGCCTTACAAATATTCACACATTCATATAATAATAATATATTTGGCGTATATCTAGTATGAGCAAAACTATGCCCAGTTGCATTAAGACTCATTTAAACCTTAAAATAAAAAGCTTCCTGACCAATAACCAAAACTAAAAATAAAAAATGTGTTGAAAGAAATGTACTCTGATTACTCTTATGACTTGTTGTCAGTTTTATATTGCATTTAAATTAATACTGGTCATCAACCTAGTTCAAGAAATTACTTGTTCTCCTTTCTATTTGAGGGTATTGTCAGGTATTAACTAAGGCTAAACCCAATATATTTGCTACAATGGGAGAAGTTAGAGCACATTCAATTTCCCCCGCAGACTCTGGCCTTCGGTACAATCAGATTTTAATGAAGTACATGAAAATCTGTGGTTACTGTCTACTTCTTTAAATTAGATTGACCTTTTATATGCACAAATACTACCAGGCAATTTTAAAGGGCAGATTATTTGAAAACGGCTGTCCAGTGTGTAATGGTGTCATTCAGGAGGGTAATCTGCACCCAGCCATGTTTGCAGAGCTTATGCATGAAATGAAATAGTGCAGACATTTCTATTAGTTTTGGAATGTGGTGCTTATAACATTTGTGATGTCTTCATTTCCCTACTGACAGCTGTACTTATTCCAGCGTTTGCTGTGCCTACGCTTATCAGCCGTGTGCAGGGATTTACCGGGCAAGATTGCAGAAGCAGAGCCTTCATTGTTTGCTGGGCTGCAGGGAAAAAATCTGCTTATACGTCAGGCTGAACATCCCTAGCCCTCTTGAAGGAAAACATTTGAAATGAGACAGCTGCCTCACACTGCCAGTGTAGGTCCTCCGAATTTGAGTAATATGTTGGGATAAACACCTCCTTTCAAGCGATTTTCAAAATAGATTTCTCGTGAACTCAGCTAAGTTAGCTGCATACCTATATAGCGGCATTCATGAAATATAGGAAAAGAGGTATGATTTGAAAACAAACGATATAACAACGAAGAGATAGACCAGTGTGAGAACATGTTTATGGAAAACTTCCAGCATATTTTTCACAAAAAAATGCTATTTTCTCAACCATAAAATATCGCTTTCATCCCCAATTAACGCAATGTATGTTTATGGATATTTTAAAACTAGCTCAGTCATATACAATTCTACAAAACATGCACAATTGGTGTAATTATTACATTGAAGTTGCTTTGTCCATAACACTATTTTGTCCTCAATAAGTAAACCGCTACTCACTGAGCACAAACCAAAACCACTCACCACCTTCATCATTAACCCTTTCTAACAACAAAAATACAAACCAGGTCATTATATTGGGCAAGGGCCCTTTAATGCTATGCACTACGAAACAAAGTCTCCTCAGAGACATTCATTTTCATAGTTCTTAACGATAAACATTTTAAAAACAAGTGGGCCGTAAGCTCCAATTACTCTCAAAATACATGTTTTGGTAGCATAAGAGCATTTTGTTAGAACAGCCTCAGCGATGTTTGCAGGGCAAATTGAAATGTTTGCGAATAAAAACGCAGGCATTCAGTACCTGCTGTTCACCAACAAGGCCCCCACTCCTCCTGATGGGCAGCACCAGCTGGCGGGTAACATTGGGGTTGGGTACAATCAGCCGCGTACCTCCCAGGAAGCCTATGAGGCCATTGGGAGCATCGCTCTTGGCGATGGTGATGGTGGTGATGATATGCGAGCCCAGCAATGCGCCTCCCGTCGTTGAGACCAGTTGAATTTCAAACGTCTCCTCGAACTCTCTGTGCAAGCGAGAGAACGTAGGCATGAGCATTCCCGACCCGTATTCCCGAATCCTGAGCCGCTAATGTGTGACGAACAGAATATGTCACGCCACATCTAATACTTTAAAGTTCTTAATGTTTATGGGTGTCTGCACAAGTTTTATGCTAATCACTGCTAAATGCTTGGAAACAAAAAGAAGCCTAATTTATATACAAACTTGCACAAATCAAAACAATCGTGCAAATTAGAACATGTGGAGGCTTAAAGCAGCAAAATATACATTTTGTTACACTTGAGAATATTGTTTACAATACTATCGCATCCATAAACAATATTCATAAAGAACACTGCTTCCACCTACGTTCTGTTCTATTTCATTCAGTTGAACACCTTCGCAGCTCGAAGTGAGCTGCCATATTGGTCACAAGTGAAGTTGGTGCGTTGATCTGAGCCGCACACCTTTCATCATCGTCGGTGATAGATACGTTGATGAAGCTGGCATTCTGTCCATCCATAAAGAGGGCCGCACCATCAGGAAGGAGGTAATCTACGCCATCAGGTTGAGCCGTGACAGCCCGTGATACGTATAGGACCATGACCAACCCATAGGTGCCCTTGTGTCTCACCATTGGCACAAGCAAGACACCATCCTCCTCCTTAACTGCAGCACACGGGCAATATGATCAGGCACACAAACATGCACGTATGCAAGTATTATCACACAGTCAGTTGAGTCATTAGTGTGGCAAAGTCACTACTATTCTGATATCGTATTTTCTAGCAATATAAGTTTACCAAGAAATGCCGTAGTCTTAATTTCAAGTTGGTGCTGCTTGAGATTACTTGGCCAATTCATTTGAGTATTTTGTAGGTGGAAGGATATCGGAGGAGCTGGAGAAAATCCAGACCACTGAAATAAAGTTTTAAGTAATAGCTCTATGACAGTTTGCAGGTCTAAGTGCAATATCAAATCTGCAGACATGTCGATATTTCCACGAATGACAGACAAAATCTTTAACTTTTTAATGTTAAAGAAATCCGATTATTTCTTTCAATGTGACATTTTAAACGAGTTGAATGGTTTTTTTAGAAACTTGCAATTTCACTTTATTCATTTGTGTAACTTGATTTAATAATGCATGTGTATAACACACTTATTATACTTATCTTGCGCAATAAATCTTTCTATGAAAAAAAGGGTAATTAAAAAAAATGCCGTGATTGATAGTGTGCGGTTGGTGGTGTTAGCGGAAGGCACTCTGCCTCACCAGACATGCCAGATGCAGAGTCAAATTCTATGACCCCTTCAGCGCCATCATCCTTCTCGATCAGCACCCGCAGGGAGAAGGGAGCGCTCAGGGCAGGCGGCTCCTCCGCTCCTGAGCCGTGCTCTCTCTCCACAGAATCCCTCTCACTGCACACACCATGCCAAGCACAAATTGCCACTTGCTGCGTGCCCAGCCAACTTAATGCAAGCGCGTCGCTTGAAACCGGGGATTAGCTTCACAGTACTTGCTTGCGGAGTTTGCATTAAAATAATGTGCTTCGTGCTTCTGTGTGAAATCCTAAATTATATTTTGCTCATGCTTTAATTATAGTGCTTAGCGCTGCTTGGTTTTTTTAGAGGTCTGAAATTTTTAATTTTTTACGTGTAAAACAAAACGAATTAATGTTAAATGCATTTCTGAATATGAGTCTAATTAAACAGTGTAAAATGTTAAAAGTGTCTTAACAAAAAACTCTCGTCATTTGCTGAAAAGTAATTCCTTATTTTTTTCATAACAAAGTTTAGACAGGAGCAAACATTTTTAGGATATTAAAAGTAAATTCGGAGCATT
Source organism: Geotria australis (assembly GCA_036362915.1). Taxonomy (NCBI): domain Eukaryota; kingdom Metazoa; phylum Chordata; class Hyperoartia; order Petromyzontiformes; family Geotriidae; genus Geotria; species Geotria australis. The sequence goes on from JAZEWU010000009.1 coordinate 3,320,156, forward strand.
TTTAAACCATTGCTGGAACCTCTGATGCACTAAACCTAACATTACTGCAACGATTTAATTACTTAATTAGTATTTCTTTCCAAAGCTGTTCTTTTTGGATAGCAATGTCGAACTCTCCCCCTCTCTAAATCAGTACATTATTGGTGCAAATTGTACAGAAATGGAATACAGTCAATGCGACATAAAACACTTGCTGTAAATTAGAGTTGACATATCTATATCAATATTTAAATGAATGTAGCTCACACACGTAAAAAATGTTTGATTGATTAAAAATAATGTCACACAAATAAAAACTGGATAAAAAATACTGCTATCATACGTTTAAGAGTTAAAACACAAAACAGAAAAATCTCTAATATTTGAACTGTTACGTGCGTGATAAATCTAGTCAATTGCAACCAAATTCATCATTGGAGAGAACCGGGCCAAAAGTGTTGGGCCCATAGGTTACAGCAGGGGCCGTAATATTTCATTTTATAAGAGCGGTTATCAAATTACCCATTGGAGATCAGCTGAACTTGGGTGATATTGAGGTAGAAGTCCTCTGGCCCCTCCGATATCTCATCGTTCAGAATCTTCAGTCCGAGAAGCTTTAGCTGCTCTCCCTCCTCAAACACCAAATCCCCACGCAGCGGCTCGTAGTCCTGGCCTTCGGTGGCCGTGCCAGGCACGGTGAGGTACAGCAACCGCACACGACCCAGCCCGCCGCCGTCACGCACTACAGATGCGTTTGCCTTCGCGCAATCGCACACAAAGTGAAGAGATGAAGGCTGCAGAGGTGGCTTAAAACTCACAAGTCGCATTTATCTGAATTTACATATTCATTATTTCGATGAGTGCTGAAGTGCTTAAAGCACTCGACTTACAGTCGTTTTGAGCTTAAATGCCAGTCTATGCTTGGCTCGGCCTATTATTAACCTTATTAGCTGGGTAAAATGGGTAACGCTGTGTGGGAAGGTAACACATTTTCACCACTGGCTCAAGACTGTCAAAATAAAATAAGAAAGTACATACAAATATTTGACTAAAGTACATGTGGCAATACATATCTAACAATACACTTGCACATAATTCCAGTCCATATTCGGCCTTAAATACGTTATTATTATTAGTTATGACAGCTTCATGTTGACAAAGTATTAATCGGAGAAGCAATATAAAGTATGGTAGATGGCGTGCTTCAGCCAGCTGGTAATATTTGCATGTGCTGTATAATAATTTTGTGGGCTGTATGTAAAACGTTAACAAGAATGCACCATCATTTTCATGAGAACGTTTATTTAATTGCCACACCTTTCCACGAACTGCATATAATAAGTACCCTGGCCTTGAGGATGATATACACAATTTGATACAACTGACATTCACTTATTGTCTGGTCTCGTGAAATATACAAATATACAAACAGCAATCTGCGTAGAATAGTGGAATACTGTAGCATAAACTCAAAATATTTATATCCCTAGATTTGCTGTTCTCAGTCTTTGCGCACAGCATCCTGCTTAACATCAACAATTCGCTCACTTAGCGAGCTACACACACTGGGCCGATTGCTTTCATGTTGCTGCCACTGTCCCTAAACGGGATTAAACCACTCGGAGCTGCGCTTACAATGAACCTAAAAGGCAGCGCTATATCTACCATAGAATGCCGGGGGAATATAAGTGAGCAATTGTTTAGCGATGTTCTGCAGATCAAAGCATGCGGCTGCATTAAACGCAGTAATTTTGTAAGCACTGTGCATCTCCATGAAAGCAGACTCTAGTGGGCGCAGAGCTGCGTGCCACCATGCTTCCACAACCACATCTACGTTCCCAAAAGGACAAAACACTCGAAAAACACTGGCGTGCCTCCAATTTATCAACTGTGGCTTTCTGCCGCCCCCCCACCTCCCATCTAATCGCCTTTGATGCATTCTACGTATTACCTTTCTGGGTGATGCTAAGCTGAACGTTATACTTAACGTACATATTTTAATATAAAAAATGCGATTTCGTTGTATCCTTTAAACGTTGATTTAATGCACGGTGGTGCAGTGAGTAGCGCTGCTGTCACAAAGCAAGTAGCCCCCAGGTTCGATTCCCGGTTCGGATGCATGCTTTTCTGTGTGGAGTTTGCATGTTCTCCCCGTGTCCGGGTGGGTTCTCACCAGAATCTCTGGTTTCCTCCCACAGTCCAAATTATATGCTGCCTAGGTTAATTGTCTTGACTACATTGCCCTCAGTGCCCTGAAATGTGATAACTAGCTTACCCTTTCCCGTTGGACAACTGTTAAAAAAGCTACATAGCTCAACCGGTTCCTTCCAGCATCCATAAAAGTTACTGACAAAATGTTGATTTTATACAATTTACGGTGTTGCTAGATTACTACAAAATATGATCCACGATGCATGAAAGAATACATGAAAGAGTCACACTTTGTTATCATGAACTGTCCGTGCATGGCCACTGCTGGATAAGGTCCTCCTAACGCAATGGGATCATAGAGGTTATTTGACCTGCCTTCACTACATTAGTCGGTGCGGAACATAGAAGTGCAGTACAACGTATTTATTTTCTTACACGACCCTCTGCTTGAAGCACTGCATAGCCAATAGCATCTATTTGCATGGTAGTCACCCAACCAAGAAGTATCCAGGCTCAACGCAGCTTAGCTTCTGAAATTTGATGGGACTAAGGGTATTCTAGGTGATATAGTCATCATTGTTGTTTTCCATATTATGATAAATACTGTATAAACAATGGATTTTGCACAGTGTCATTGCCTCCAGTGAAGCAAGCAGGAGCAGTTGTGGCTAACAAAACCACCTGCAATGGGAATGGATTTTCAGCTTGTCACAGATGTGAGTTGAAACTTAGATTTATTCAAAATGTAATCCATCACACTATCTTTACAACATCACCATGAAGGCTATTTTCCAATTCATTCTGGATATCTGTTTGGAACATGTAACCATACGGTTGCTTTTGCGATTTAGGAATTGAAAGGTATACTGACAGTTTTGCTTTCCGCATAGTAGTATAGAACGCCCAATTGCATAAGTCGCTAAAGAGGCAACTGCATCAAGCACTGACTGCTTAATACATTGATGAGATGTTGTTTGTAGTGTCACAATCGGTAGAGTTTGATGATTAAATTATGATGGCTAGGGGTATAATGTAGATGGTGTCTATACGTATTTATATTAAATCCTATTAATGCATGTTCCAAACGTTGTTGCTTAATACTTGTACAATCATGTGGCCTTTTGAATATAGGTCTCATTTTCCCCATTCATTAAAAATTGCCTGGGCATGTGTTTATAATATAACGGCTGTTATGACTTAATTACTGCGGCTTTTTCTGCATACTAAATTCTTGGCTAGTCAACTACATTATGCATTCCCTTTATGTAGACAAATACTATGTTTTATGTAACAGCTCTGGTTTTAATAATACTAGTTTTTGGGTGTGCATGTTCAGTTTGGATCGGAGGATTGGATTGAACAAGCACGAATCGGAATGTGACCTGGTCAAGGTCATGCTACATCAAGATCGGGTCATGTCTTGATCAGATGAATGATTTACTAGATCCTTATGTTCAAAGTAACCTAAAGCCAGCACCACTGTAGGGTAGGGGGCTCGATGTCCCCTCCTGAATTACAAACTTCTGGCTTCAATTCCCAATTATAGTTTATTTTTCATGTAAAAACCTTCCACATCGTGTAATTAATAGTAAAGGCTCATATCGATTCCATTATCTACAAGGTGCAAAACATGTCATTTCTGTCAAATTGCAAAATAAAGAAATTGACGCGTGGTGCCACCACCCTTATAAGTGAGGACAATCTGACTCCATGGTGCAGTGGGAAGGGTGGGTGGGAAGCAAGGATAGAGGCGACATTGTCATCTAAATTTAGTGTCGAGTTTGTCTTGATTTATGTCTGTAATATATTTGAGTCCCCGTGTGTTTTGTTTTTGTTCTGATTCCTTTACTGTTGTACATTGCTTTGTTTGTTTTTGGATTTTGTCATTTCGGTGACTCAATTCCCTCTTGCATATGAGACTCATCCTGGTCTCTTCATTTCTCACCTGGTTAAACAAAAGAAACGTAACCTTGAAACTAAAACACATCGGAGAGATAAACCTACACACAACAGTGAAAACTGACAGCGCTGTACAAAGTCTCTGACTCGAGACACTGGTTTTACCTGGCTTAAAACAGCCTCTCCTATACACATTTTTACCAATCCTATTGGAGTGCTTAGGGATTTTTAGTCAAGGAAGGGGCTCTGCTCTACTGCTATAGCTCTTTCTTGAGCTTGACAAAGAGAGGGGGGTGGGTTGTGGGGATGGAATTGTATCCAATGCTATCCATGGCATCACCCATGCAGGAATCTGTCACGAGCAGGCAATGGAACACGTGTACAATCCCACATACAGCACTAAAACAATGCGCAACACATTACTCTTGAGTTCTCCAAAAATGTCCCTACTTATTAAAAAAAAAATTTAGCAATTAGATTTCAAATTGTTTTTTATCATAAAGTGACTACTTTTTCATTGATTTGAACAAATCCCATCCATCCATTATCAGAAACTGCTTAATCCTGTACAGTGTACAGGGTCGCGGTGAGCCGGAGTGTACCCCGGCAGACACAGGGCGCAAGGCAGGGCCATACCCAGAATGGGCCGCCAGTCCATCAAAGGGAACCGGGCGCAATTAGTCCGCAGGCCAATTCACCTGTGCAGCAACATGTATTTGGAATGTAGGAGGAAACGGGAGTGCCTGGCGAAAACCCATACATTGCTTGGAATTAATATTCAATTACATACGAATAAGATTACGTCCATCATAATTAAAATTACATTAAAATCTATTGAATGTGAGTTATTGGATGAACCAGAGGACATCTAGCTCAATATCGCTCGGGATCAGCTTATATCCAAGACATTGCCTGTCTGGACAATCTCCAAACAATGTAAAACCTCAGCTCTGCATTTAAGACATCCTTGAAGATGTATTGATGTAGGCTTTCACAGCTTGAGATATGAGAATTGCCCTTAAGAGCTGCTCTATTGGGATAGATATATTTTATCCCACAATTATTATACTTTACCATCAATTAACGATACAGTACAAGTGATTCAACTTGAAGAGTAATGCTATGCTGTGAAGCTATTCGTAATTATGATTACATAGCACGGTGGCCAGTTAAAAATAGTTCAATTCCCAAAAGCTTAGACTATACATTCCATTCCATCCTACGAAAAATGCAACAACAGTTTTTCTCAAGCAGCCATAATTTACGTCCCACTTTTACATATGAGACACTTAACATTGTGATACAGTACCCTACTGGATTTAGATTATAACATCCCCTCAAACGTATTTGACTTTGCTGTCATTCATAATTTTGCTGATCTTTTTCTTAACATCCATATTTGAGTTCATTTTTTGTTCGAGTTTCTCTGTGGAATTAGCAAGAACATTCAAATGTGCATCCGGAATGCATTGTATCACATTTATAACTTGAATATATAAAAAGCTTTCAATGGGGATTTCAAAACCTATGGTAATTAACGAATGGTACATACGTTAAAGTCAGTGTTATAGACTGGGAATCTACGTATTTTTATATTATTTGCACGTAAATTGTGGCGAGTTTTTCCAATGTCCTTTTCCCATATAATATTCTACCATCAAGGCAGGCAGGTTTTATTATTCTACGTAAAACTCTGACACTGTGTTTACAGTCAAATTCCATGTGTGTCGTGAAATAGGGGAGGAACATCACAGATCCGCAATGTTATCTGTGCATTTACTCCGTGAAAAATGCTGCCAATAATAGCAAGCTGTTCCACAACTTGGGATGGGAAAAAACGTGGATAATCAGCAGAATGGCAGCAGAGATGATCGGAGTTGTGCTCGATTTCATGGAACCCAATAAGTCGCACAGATGTTAGCAGCCGTGGGTGACTGGGTCTTGGCTGTAGGGAATCATACTATAGTTTTTGTAGCTGTACTCTGAGCAATACATGGCCATACAGACAATAGGTTGCTAAGCTGTCTATAGAGTATTGATGTCAGTTTCTTTGGGTGTTCCAGTTTCTTCCCACATCCCAAATACCAATTGGCCAAACGTCAAAATGCTTGTGAAAATTCCTGACAAAGTTTCCAAATCGTATTTGGGCTTGCCAGTGAAAGCATTTTTAGTCTCCTTATTATAAAACTCGAAGTGGATAGCCCAAACTCAAAGTGCATTATTCAGTGAGTTTTTTAATGTGTGACGATACCACCGCGTAGAAAATTCTCACCAACGGGGCGGCTTCTGACATGTGAATGAGATCTTGGGAGAAGTGGAATTTTCCGTGAGGGTAGTCGCTGCCTGCCAGGAAGATCTCCGCGCTGCCAGCTGAGCTATTCACCCTGGCTCCCCCGTCCGCCATCACCAGCTGCAGCTCAAACGTCTGCCGCAGCTCTGGAATGTCATCATCCAGCGCCTGAAATAGAACAACGATGCAACGTGTACGGGCAGTCCCCGATTTATAATAATGATAATTGTACATTGATAACGCGTGGCACATATTCATTCAATGTCGAAGGTATTCATTCGACGAGAAAACGACTCAGAGGCGCGAGGAAAGCGCAGAGAGGTGGAGAAGGCAGCCAGGCGGTTTGCCGACGCCAACATATTGCCACACACTGGTTCCTATATATTATGATGTTATCGGCCAACTAATTAATTAGTGTATTTTTTAAGTTCTGGGAGGAAACCGGAGAACCCGGAGGAAACCCACGCAGAACAGGGGGAGATCATACAAACTCCACACAGACAGATGCCCAAGGCGGGAATCGAACCACCTCGGGCAAGACCATTCTTTCTGTGAGGCGCATTTGTTACCACTACGCCACCCTGCCGCTCGTACTTATGAACGAGCTCCCCTGATGACGGTGGGTGCAAATGCCACCAAAACGTCGGAACTTCTTGGTAAGTATTGTGTGCGTTCCAAAGCTGTTGTTTCGGGATAGCCGTGTCGAACGCCCCCCTTCCCTCTTTCAAACGTTTCGCCTCCCAGACTGGAAGCATCCCCAGGCATACTGCGACTGAGTGAAAAATGTTTCCTGATGTCAAAGGCAATTCACTATTCATTGTACATATCTACAACAGTATGAATAATGTCCAAATCCTGAAAGAATCGAGTGCATCACAGCTTTGTAGTCAATCAAGTATAAGATTAAACACGATATTGTGCTCCTACTTGCGAACAAAATGACTTACAAACGGACTCGGAACCTGTTCGTAACCCGGGGACTGCCTCTATATTTATACTCCATGGACCCAGACCAAATATTTTACATGTTGGTACCACCTGAGGTTGTAAAATTTGATTTGTACCAACATATCAGTCTGATTTATCATCTGGCCAATTAGCCTGACAATGCCTCCAACGTGGGAGACGAAACGTCACGAAGGAGAAAGTAATGCCTATCCGAAAAGAGTAGCTCTTGAGAGCAATTCTCATAAATAAAGCCATGAAAACCTGCACCAATACAAAATCAAATGATGCAATATCCTTGCATCATAAGTATGTTATCCCATAACCCACTTTCACAAGCCGTGTAGACAAATAAGTATCATTAAATATTTTCCACCTCTCGTGTTTCCGACTTCTGCTCTGTGCCAATGACCAATGTGAATATGGGGCAGCAGGAGCACCTGATGGTTGGTGTGCACTAGGCCCCTTCATATGAAATCAAATGTCTAAATCCTCCCGCTGCTCAATACTGTGGTGGGGGCTTTGCACTAAATGGACTCCAACATCTCAATTCAATTTTTCTGAAAATCCGTAGAAAGCAAGGTATGACAACTTGAATGATAAAAAGGCTTTACCCGTTCTGGCGCAAATACAGATGTTCAGATTTTCAAATACCAAATAGACAGCAATTACAAAATGTATCTTGATACCGTTAAACTGGTCTCATAGCTATAACAGCTCAGCCCGAGCTGTTAATGCTGTGGTGTTTGCATTGTCCTGGTACTGCTTGCCTTTTGGCGGTGTTTGGTGCGGCACTGACGAGACTATGCCAGGACGCGGGCTAATCAGTTTGAAGGACAGTGCATGCATTATCAAAGCATATATGTTTGTGGGTTTTTTAACCACAAGTATGTGTACTTGCGCAGACATGATGCCTTGTAATTTGTGTCTATTCGGTGTTTGAACATCATAACACCTGCAATATCCAGTTACTGGTGATAGGGTCCCTAGGTGTGTAACAACTTATAGGGTCAATCCTATAAGCATTCATTGATGCACGAATTTGTCAATTAATATAGATTTTTATATTCATGATGCATGCATTATGTATCACGTGCAAGAATTGATCACAAACGATTTATGCTAATTATATGCAGTTACATTTAGGCTAATGGGGTGAAAAATACTGTACAATCAGAAAACAACACAAATGAGACGATAAAAATTAGATACAAAATAATAATTGATCATTCTTAAATGAAATCAAGATGCTGTATCATGACTATGTATTGAATCATCTTAGTGCGGGGTGGGTTAATCATTACCTGCCCACAATCCTGCATACCTATATTTTAAAAAGGCAACGACTATTCCTGTTACAACAAACAAACCCAGTTGCAGCGATAAAAAAAAGAATAAATGTAGCAAAAGAATTCGTAAAAATAACAATAGAAAGGGTATAAATTACACAAGATGCCATATTTAAAATATAATGGCAATGTGGCAGAAACATTTTATTAAGCTGCTTCAGATTACTTAAGTCTCTAAGAAGGCCTTGATCATTGCCTGCCCAACATTTTGATGTCTCCTGCCTGCATAGACGTATACATATGACCTACACAAGCCAATTTAAATAAATGGCGTCCCTGGAAATCAGTTTGAAGAACGGCACTACAAATTGATACGTTGTGTCATTCAGCTTGGAACATAATTCTACATCTTGTCAAAAATACGAGAGGAAAAGCACAGAAGACAACTGTTCCCCCTATCCCAATTTGCCCCATCCAGCGCCCCCCCCCACCCCCCGCCCTCTTAAGCCCCTCATTCCAAATACATCCCCCCGGAACTCAATAACCCCTCCCTCACCTCTCCCCCTGTTCCACCATCACCCATTCTTTTATCCGTACGCCACCAATCTCTTGCTTAGTGACGACCGGGTAGGAGGCAGACTTGACACTCAATTACATTCTGCTGCTGAAAATGTAGCCCTCCGAAACTGGTGTGGAGATTTTCCAGCTTGCAATTTACTAAACCACATGCTTCACTCAGCCATATGTATTTGACACCATTTCCAGTACTTAAGATCCATCGCCTTTGTTAATATTAGCAAATGTTAAAATGTTTAGCTCTGACTCTTGAGAATTAAATGAAGAGTTTTTTGTAATCCCTCCGTGTGCTTGTATTATTATGATCATTAAACTGTTCCTATCCTAAATGTGAAACGCAATCACACATTCCAGGAATTTCAGGAGATTTTAACAATAAGCGCATTACAAAGGTCCGATTATGGTTACAAACACACCTTATCCCCACATACATCATTTGAAAATGTGGTGTTTCAAGTTAATTAAACATGAAGCATTAAACAGCAACTTTCTCTTTAACCATGTTTTGCTCTGACATCAAATAAAAATAAGTGCTTATTTATGACAAAGACAGTCACTGTGTTGGATATTTTAACTTACATTTTCACGAACCAATCCAAAAGCCATACCAATAACCGCCTCTATGGGTCATACAGGGTGCACTTGGGATCACATTGTAAATAATTGTGACTCGTATAAAACAGCGGTAAACGATCAGCTGAAGGTCAGTGCCTTGACGCGAAAACTTTGGACCACTTTTGAAGTTAACAGCCAAAGAGTTTGGGCTCGTTGCCCCAGAGAGGGTTAAGGTGGTGCTGCTCAGATATTCCATTCAGCTCACGCCTTTTGCCATAATCTGGAATGCGCCCACCCACCAGCTGCACATTAACCTTTGCCTCGTGTTCGCCTTCCTGACATTTATTCAGCGCCGCGGGAAAGTATTATAATCTCTCCGGCTATAATTTTAAATTAGCATGCACTACTGATAAGTGCTCAAATCTGCTATTAAAAATTAAGTGGAAATACTATAAAGTTAATGAATAAAGCTTGATAAGGGGGTGGGCTCCTTACTCAGCCTCATCATTAAAACTGGGATTAGGTTTTTGCAATGGCACGCGGCCGATGAGCAGCATTCCAATAAGCAGCACGCACGAGAGGCGTGATTTTCGTGGTGAAGTGTCTGCTGGGCAGCGGTACCTTGAGGGAAATGGTCGCTGTAGACTGCTCGTTGTCAAATAATACTCGGCCAGATGTCTCCGCGAAAACGTGACGATCCTCTGGGACCATCGTCCAGGTGACTGAAACTTCGCCAAAGATGCCAGGTCCACGCTGAAGACTGGAAGCCAAGAAAGCATTGCATAACGTTTTGACCGAGTTTTGAGCTCGTGGGTTGTTACATTTACCGTCACCCGGATAAGACCAGCAAGCATTCTGGCTTCTTGTATATTAGTAGCCTTCACAAACGATTACGCAACACCCATAAGCATGCTATTAACACGGTCCCACAGTGGTTACCCAGGACATGTAAGGTAATTAAGTAGCATGAACTATATAAGTCACGTAAAATATTAATCTCATTATGCACCTCCTCAAATTTTAGGAAGAATAAATATTAATATTGAAATAGCATAATTAATCCAAAAAAACATTGGCGAATTGGAAATTATTATTTCCCCCCCCCCACTTGTATGACGTATTGCGCTGAGAACACTTAGTTGAATATCAATATTACGTGTCATCAATGCACTTGACACTTTCCTGACTGCGCGGTAAGAGGGTGTTCAAAGTTTAAGATGAAAAAAGTGAAACTGCTAAGCTTGCACTATAAAATATATAGTGAAACTTGAAACGCTTGTTTTAAAAACAAAAAATTACCTTTCAACAAATATAAAGAATTCAACGGCAATACTATATACTTAGAGATACATACCAGTATGTGTAAAATTGTTAATGTGGATAATTATGAAAGTAAACGTGTCAATACACAGATGAAGATGGACACATTAATTAGATGATCCTAAGCGGATAATATAACAAAAATCTGCTATTGTCTTAAGAGTGGGAAAAAAATGGATTACTTTGGAGTATTTGTATCTTCAGGGCAAATAATGTACTTATCAGTGGCTTATAATATATATGAATAATTTCCACGATGGAAATACGAACAATTCCAAGGCTTTATACGATATATATGATGGGTGCACAATGACAGGCATTCATACTGACACCTATACTTGTGTCACATTTCTCGGTCTTTCACTATTAAGTTCAATGTTCAATATTAATGCAGAAGATGGGGTCTCGAAGTAAGCCTGGCATTAGGTTGAAACACCATATTTTAAGTATCATGTATCAACCTTTCCACCTCCCCATATAACATTCGTATAATAGAAGATATATTTGCAGAAATAACACGTTGCCTTCCCCCACACTATGTAACAGGGCACTTAAAAAAAATAGTGACACAAGTTTTCTAACAGGATTTTAAGTAATACTATTACATAATTCAACAGCCATTTGTCAATCCGCCTTTGCTGTGTCGGTCATAGGGGTTATTTAAACATACTTCACCACACAGTCTTAGTGTGATTGTAAATGTAATTTTAATGTATTTTATGCAAAGTGCTTGCCACAACACCAACACTCCATCCACTAACATCAAATGCCAATATACAGTAAATACGCAAAGGTTTGTAATGGACATCTTAGGATCCGTGTCCTTAAAACAAATGACAGCACACAATGTGATGTTTGCGCATTTAAGACGCTTCCATGCAGATGTCTGTTGACTGTTTCGAGCAATAAAGTGAATGAGTGCAATGAGTGCAGGCACTATAATGGCTGTACTAGATCGCACTGCCGAGTGATGGGAAATGACATAACAAGAATGAAAGAGGCTAATACTTCACTATGGCAGTTCCATTGTAGGTCCCATGAGGCTCTCCTATGAACACTTGTCTGGATAAGCTGGCAACAGAGATGACTCCTGCTGCGTCTCGGTCTGCTGCAATCACAATCGCAGCTCTGCCTGCAAGGGCATATTAACAGAGGCATCATTGCTGATGATTCTGTACAAGCAACACACTATCGGCTTCAATTAGTGCCCTCTTCAAAGGAAATGGTAACTGGTGGTTTATATTATTTCATTGATTGCATAGTTTGTTATTTATTTTTCAACAAACATTTAGACATTTGCGAAGTTTAAGTAAGGTTCTACTGATGGTTGCTCTTCAAAGCTTTTCTTTCGAGATAGCCGTGTTAAGCGCCCTCCCTGTCTCCCTCACCATGTTTTCGCCTCCCACGTTGGGAGCATCCTCAGGCGTTTTGGTCCTACTGTTTTGGTTTTACTGTTTTTATGTTTTTGAATCTATATGTATTGCTTTGATAATTTTCACAATTCCAAACAAATACGTGTTTATTACTGTTATGGTACTGATTGCAAAAACTAATTTCTGAATGAGCTGATCTTATATGAATTTGTCACTTTATCCATCCATCCATCCATTTTCAGAAACCGCTTAATCCTGTACAGGGTCGCGGTGAGCCGGAGCCCATCCTGGCAGACACAGGGCGCAAGGCAGGGGCACACCGAGGATGGGACGCCAATCCATCGCAGGGCACCTGGGGCAATTAATCAGTACGCCAATTAACCTCGCAGCATGTCTTTGGACGGTGGGAGGAAACCGGAGTGCCCAGCGAAAACCCACGCGGACACGGGGAGAACATGCAAACTCCACACAGAAAGGCTTGATATATATCAAGCCAGGTGTATGATTCAGCAGGAATGTGCAATGTTTAATAACATTGACTGAATTCATAGGTGTAGCATGACATCTGCAGCAAATCCAGTAGCATTGCAACACATGCACTGTGCAGATGAGAGCAATGCCTACTGATGTGTTCAGTTTAAATGTCATTAAACATATTAAATATCACCCCGCATCTCATACAATGCATTTCCAGATAACCTAATACAATCCTGCCACGTGATTAGCGATGTGCATGTATTAATTAAACTGAGATAACCAATGCGTTATTTCAGAGTTAAGCATTACATTCATAAGGTATTTTATTTAAAAATAACCATGTTTAGACGGATCGATAAAAAAAACACATCTGTAAGGTGTCAAATCAAGGTGTCTTTGACAACATAAATAATTAATATTGGTATTCTGCTCAGCCCCCTGCTGTACTATAATTTAAGTGTGATATTTTATTACGATTATAATCTTTCCCACGGCGGCATACCACCCGTTGCAGAGATTTCGCCGTTAGTGGCGGCAGACACGAGCTGTACAGTATACGTCTCCTCCCCTTCCAGCACGGAGTCTGGCAAGGTGCGGAGGCTGATTGTCTTTCGGCTGTCACCCTGTTCAACGCACAGTCGCAACAAAAGGTTTTCAAACACACTGACATCTCACTGCCCGTTTCCGATAAGGAACGGCACGCAGACACGCACAGGCAGCGGATAATCAAACAGATAATCAACACGCTAAATTCAGCCAACGACATAAATTGACGCGTTTGCTAAAAAAATAAATTACGAGAGAAATTAATTTCGTGAAACGTGTATAAAAAGCAGGGCGTCTGCATTTCAATTACGTCTCGAAAAGTGACAATGCCAGATAGAGGAATAAGGTCATCTCGAGCTGCCATCTCCAACTGCCATGTCACTTGGATGGTCCCAGTGGTTCCGTGGGTTCGGGTGATGGCAGCTTCCACCAGGCCATCGGGGTCATCGAACGTGCGTGATTCCTGCACGTGCAGCTGTGGCAAAAAGGAACGACAGGACATTTGATGGGGTCACTGGAACAACAGTAGTAACCCGCTTTGATAGTAAAGGGAGACATCGCATTGTTAAAGCCACGCCGTCAGATACGAAGCTGCAAAATGACGCGTTTAAAATAATTGTAAGCGCCTTGATATTGTGCTCCTAATTTTACGGTTGACCATTGAATTGCACTGTTTTGTAAAGGATATGCTCACAAATCGAATGCAATGTATGCACCTGAACCAAAATGTATATGGGCTAAAATGAATATCAAACACCAGTTACTATTGTGTTTATAGAGAAATGCCGCACCCCGATTATCATAGTCCTTTAAAAAAAAACATACACGCATCGAGTATTTGACCTAAGAGTACTTACTTTTGTCTGTTCAAACGCAAAGAGGCCAAAAGGGGAATCGTTGTTGGGGATGTTGATCGTGGCAATAATATCTCCTCCAAGTTTAGCTCCTCCAGTAACCGCCGTCAGATGAATACTAAATGTCTCCATGTGCTCAAACATATCATCGTCAACAATAGAAACTTCAATGACACCGACAGCCTAAAACACGAAAAATGTTGGAGCCATTAAAAAATATTATCTTTTTAAATTATTGCAAAAAGTATAAACCAAAAATAGAGGTAGGTTAATGATGGTCACCTATCAGCCACTGTTGTAATAGTGAATGCAATATGAGACGTTAATAACACGCAAAAAAGCTAATAAAAATATGTTATAGGCTAGCTTTCAATTGCAAAGACAGTATTAACAAACAACTAACCTACAGATAATTGACATCACAATACTAGAAAATACCATTATACCTTTTCCAACAGAAACTGTCCCTCCAATACCACACAAATTAGACCCCATGCATTATAATTGATTTTGTAAGGCTGAAAAAGGTTTTGAAATCCTTGTTTTCTGAAGGTTGAGGGCTACTTCTCAGATTTAAAACGTTCACATTTCAATATCAGACCTTTTTTTCCAGATTCTATGACCATTTACATTATATTTAAATGTAACCTGCGGTAGCGCTACCGCACGTGATGCTACCAAATGCCATGACATCACTTTTGACGGGAAAAGCACACAAGTGACATAATATGAGTGTCATCATTTCTTGAAAAAATGTCCACATAAATCCAAAAACGTAGGACGGCTCAACCTAAAACAAAATATATTCGAATCTGAAATTTCAACACGTAGACAGAAGTTTTGGATGAATCAAAAAACCAGTAACAGGTGCCTTCCATATGGCAACTGTGCCATACCTGGCCATCAGTGAAGGCCAAGGATCCACTTGCTGGATTGAAGTCTTCCCAGCTAGCTGTTCCCACACGGGCCTCCCAGTGCAAGCCCACATCCCCGAAGCGTCCAGCCACCCGATTCACCGAAAGCCGCAGCACATTGTCGGGGGGTGGAAGTTCATAGCCAAGTACAACCCCACTTATCTCCTGCATCACACGTGGCCGTGACAGTCAGTCAATTGCATTAAACATCGTCGCGGGTTTACAGGTCACTACCTTTGTATTCAACCACTATACGTCAGCACGTATATGCTAGTAGCATGTGCCAAAGGAGAAACATAATATGCTAATCACTGTCTAATCAAAAGAGATTAGGAATATGAAGATTAAATAAAACAACCAAATCAATTTTAATGTATCTAATGCATTAAAATATCTGTTGTAGTGAGAAATATTCATTCATTGTCAGAAACCGCTTAATCCTGTTGCAATGAACTGGAGCCTATTCCGGCAGACACAGGGCGCGAGGCAGGTTTATACCCAGGATGGGTATAACGTCAGTCCATCATAGGGCACTGGGGGAAATTTAGTCAGCAGGCCAGTTAACCGATGCAGCAGCATGGCTTTGGACTGTGGGATGAAACCGGAGTGCCCGGCAAAAACAAACGCGAACACTGGGAGAACATGCAAAATCCACAGAGAAAGGCACCCAAGCCGGGATTCGACCCCGGGGCCTTTTTGCTGTGAGGCGGCAGCGCTACTCACCGCGCCACTGTGCCGCCCCTTTTTTCATTAATATGGGTTTTTTAATTATATATTAGATACTAAATATAAATACTTCACTGTGGTGTATTGTCTTTCCAAGTTACAGTATTTATTGATACTTTTCTTTTAAACATCCATTTAGAGATTTGTCGGCATTAGTCAGATTTAGGAGACAGGCCCTCCTACCCGGGTGACATTGAACTGAATGAATCCATGAGGTTCATCATTCTCTTCCACAGTAATCCCAGCCAGCTCTGCCCCAAGGCGTCTGACGGTCGGCTGGGAGTCCCCGGACACGTTTCCCAATAGCTCCACTCCAGAAATGTTCACGTAAAACGTCTCCCCCAGCTCTGGCACCGCATCCTGAGGGATAAAAAAAGCCCACTTCTCTGAAGTTTTGTGTATTGTCTGAAATTGTCATCAAAATCATGTGCGTTTTGAGGAGTTTCGGTTAGTATTATATAATTTATAACATATAATTAAACACAAAATAGGAGCGAAATGTTTTCAGTATAATTGACATGGCTATTGTTCAAATGATAAAAGGAAATCTCTGTTTTTCATTACACGGTGGCCGTATTAACATAGATCACGGTCCGTGAGTAAACACCATATGGCCAGACATACTCAGATTTATTTAAAGATGTGCATATTTTGAACAAACCTGCTGTAACAGAAAATGAAAACATTTTTTTTTAATACAAAGTCTGAATTACAACACGCACGATCAAGCATACTATATGGAGGCCTCCATCCATGAAACCATACAATTTTTTCTTGCATAAAATAAATTGCTACGTTAATACTTACGGGTAGAATTTCTATCCGGACAATTGCCTCCGTTGTGTTTTCTTTTAAGATGATGCTGGCCACTGTGGCAGTAAAATCCATGTTCTCAGATGCCCTGTTCACCAACGGTAGGGATCTGGCTACAGTTGTCGAGTAATGCACGGCCACATCTCCATGTGAGCCACCTCCCCTGCTCACCTTCAGCTCCACATGACTGACATTTTCTGCACAGAGAGCAAAGGGTAATGATTCTACGAAATGGCTAGTATGACAGTTACTGACATGCTTACATTGTATAGCTGTTAGCATTTCGTTTCGGGATGTGCCAATGTCAGATGTAGCTCAGTGAATTTACGTAAGACATGAGTTCAATTCAGAAAGCCCCTTTTTAACACTAAACACTCTGGTGATGATAGATTTGTTTAAAAATAACCAAGTCTAAACATATATTATCAAGATTGTGCCAAACGAAGATAAGCAGCACGACACCATCAGAGGTCTTCATGTTGTATAGTATAGAACTCAACAGCTAATTGTACATCATGGCATGTCAATGACAATTACTAGACCTAGAACTTTGACGATAGAACAATTAAATGCTCACGTAAAAATAAGATCATCTCCAGAGGTAGCAGATCTAACTTTATAACAAGCATGCTTTTTGCAGATTGCAATAAAGCTATTTTTTTCTAATGGTCAATGCCACATATAAAAGGTGAACTAGATGTTTTTGATCAATAATTATAGAGAAATTTGGAAGAAAATATATTGTAGGCTTTTTTATTATTCTTCACACCTCCCCCACCTCCTCCAATTCAATGGGTGTCCTTGAATATATTTATATATATATAAGAATACACTCACTTTCAGTGCCCATTAATTAAAAGCCGGAGGAATAGATGAAGTAACAGTGTGCAAGAGCACACACGTAGTTATTGCCATGGGAAAAAAGAAATTGCATTTCAAACTACATTTCCATGGCTTTCTGTGGCATTTAGAGCGGTTCTATTTGCTCTGTAATTATCTGTACACAACATGACAGTGTTAAGCAGGCAGAGTAGGAGTGGACAATAAGTTGCAAGGCAGTTTGTGGAGAATCAAGGACTAAAAGGTCGAAACATTGAGCCAGGATCACCAACAGGTACTGTATCCAAATGTGGTTCAACTGCATTCTCAGTGTAGCAAGATGATGGTCTCAGCCCTGTTATTAACGTCTATACCCCAACAATATTTCATGTTAAAAAAGGGTTTGAACAATTTGACTAAATTTCACCTCTGAGGATAAACATAACAGCTTGATTGTCAGGCAACAATTTCAGAGAATGTTTCAGAAATGCGACCCCTAATATTGAAATGTTTTTTCCACCGTTTTCTCTTCCACGATTATCTGACACAGTGGCAACATGGCCCTGTGGGTTTATTATTCCACTACCTGGTAGATTGTGTCATGTTATTTTGAAGCCAAAAATACCTAAGGGTTCTTCTACGGTGACGAACCAGGACTCTGGATGCCAGCCAAATATGCCAAAAGGTGAATCATTAGCCAAGATGTTTAGCAAAGCGCTACCACTGGAGGTGTCAATTCGGGCTCTTGTCTGGCCTTCCCGTCCAGATACAGTGACACTGCTCAGCTGTATGGCGATGGTCTCTGTCAGCTCAGGAATGGCATCCTCTAATACAGTCAGGCTCAGCACCGAGATGTTTTGGCCAGATAAAAACGAGACCTGAAAATGAACGCAATTACGAATATATTTTAGGCACTGTAGCAAATTTGTTTAAAGATTAAAACGGCATTGTAATTCATTTAACTAAATGTGTGTCTGAAATTATACTTCAAAATTACGTTTTAAAAAATACATATCAACACAATTAAAATCAATCGTTTCAATGTTATTTTACTGAATTTAAAAACATTAAGTTACAAATGGTTATGTTTATGTATATGTTTTAATATGAACACCCTTAATACTACTTACCACTCCATAATTTGGCATGATGTCATCAACATCCCCGATGGCAATCCAGTGCACAGACACCTGACCCAGGGTTCCAAGTCGTCGTTCCACAATGAAGCTCACCATTTGGTCTACAGGGAGCTCTTCCACTTCTCTATAAAGAGACTCCTATGACAGATAACATTACATGTATAAATCACTTTCCACAACTCATGTAACTAATCATTTAAACTGTGATGTTTACGTGCCGTGTTCTCCGCAGCCCTTGTGCAGCGCTTTGTGACCCTCGGGTGAAATGCGCTATATAAAATGCTATTATTATTATAATCATGCATGACAATTATATAATTTGTATTCTTTAATTTAACATTATTTAGCCTGTATTATACCAATAGTCTAAAACTATACAACTGCTTGGGCACAATTCAACATCAGGGTGATTTTTTTGCTATTGAAGGTCAATTCTTCTAAGTGTAATGGGCAGGATATACCCAGTGTTCCCTGAAAGTACCAGCTAATCACAGGTTAGGAGCAGGGCAAGAGATTACCCCCGACAGTGTTATAACATCATGGAAAAGGTAGTTAGTCACTAAATTTGTATACAAGCTGGAAGTAACCGTTGAGCTATGTAGCTCTTTTTAACAGTTGTCCAGCTGGGAGGGCTGAACAAGTTACAACATCTCAGGACCCCGGGGAAAATTTAGTCAGGAGAATTAACCTAAGCAGTATGTCTTTGGACTAATCCAAACAATCAGGCTGTGATTGGCCTAACATGTACACATCTATGTGTACATCTATGTGTACATGT
>JAZEWU010000009.1:3339643-3380354 GCA_036362915.1 Geotria australis
ACACAGGTGTGTTTTTGATAATTGCTTTCCACAGTTGTTCTTTTGGGATAGCCGTGTCGTCACTCCCCTTCTCTCCTTCGCGACGTTTTGCTTCCCACGTTGGAGGCATCCTGAGGCATATTGGGAGTGTGTCAATCTCAGTACGCCTGAGCATTCGTCCAACGTGGGAGGCGATAAGTCGCGAAGGACAGAGAGGGAGTGCTCAACACAGCTATCCCAAATGAACAGCTTTGGAAAGCAACTCTCATGCATCGAGCCATGAAAAGCTAGTGTGTTTTTGTCGTGAAGTTTCCACTTAATTGTGGTATAGTGGACTTTGTGGGACACCCCGTAATTAGTGATGAACGTGTCACCAGGCCCTCAACGCCTTAACATGCCCCCGAGGGAAGAAAGCTACCATTCCACTGGTGAAACGATGACTTGTGAATTATTAGGAAAACGCCATCACTCTGGATAAGAGCTTCAAACCCTTCATGGATTGTGTCCCAGATTGAACATCTGTTACGATTTCTCAACAGGGTTAAAAGGAACAGCTTTCAACATCAATTATGCCTACAATTATCCCACCTTTGTGAAGCCAAACACCCCATGCACATCGTCGTTTGACATGATGGTGATCGTGCCTTGGCCATATGGCCCAATTTCTGCACCTCCATCTGGATTTTTGAGAACTATTTTAAATTCTTCATCGTCTTCTGGAATGTTGTCTTCCAATATGGTCACGGCAATTGTCATATTGTTCTCCTTGGGCTCAAACACCAGCATGCCAGACCTACAAACAAGGAAAAACACCAAAATAAACAATTATTTCAAATAGTTTATTTTTAAAACCATTGGTTTGGAATAGGCTTATCAGCAACATACATTTATGCACAATTTCACCCTGAAGTTAAAAAGGCGGACTATTAAGTTACGCAGATGTATTTTATAAACACCTCTTGAGACAACAATATTCAGATTCTACACGTGCGAGTATTCAAATGTGAATTCAACTCTGTCTCAGAGGATGGCCCCATTGGCATGTAACACAATAAACGTAAGTGCTATCGCTTTACAGTTATATTAACAAACGACACGTTGAAGAAAGGTGTACTCACACAGGAATATAATCTGACGGGTGACGTACGCTGGAAAGTTCATATATGGCAAAATACCCTTCTGCAGCCAGTGCAAGTAAAATTCTGCTTTCATTTATAGACGTCATGGTGAGTGGGAAGATGTAATTTGCTGCAGGAAGATTCAGTGCCTTTTCAAACAGCCCGGTGTCTGTTCTCCATTCAAAGAGAGATGAGCCTCTTGATCCGGGGAGAATCAGGTAAACTATATTTTAAAAATACGACATAAACATTTGATGAGCATGACCATATAGTGATTGACGACAAGTAAAGCTGATGCTGGTAACGGCGATGATTACGAATAATAAAATGCGTCAAGGTTGTTTTAATGATAAATATGCATCTCGATCATATTTATATCCAGCCAAACGTGCTTTATGACGATATTTATTTAGGCTCCATCTGCTTACTTTCGCCGCGATAGTTTATTGGATTAGAAAATAAAAGGTACGATAAATTAAACATGTTTTGTATGCTGGTATCCCCAACAGCGTAGGGCTTTAGAGAATTTTGAGCTTAGCAGTAATGCAACCACAATCCATCATCATTATTATCATGGTTCCATTAACACTCTTTGATGAACAGTGAGTATTGATGCAAGGAAAACTGTACCATTTCCTCCAGAGGCTGCGAAGGTGTTTATGTGACTTAAGCTTTCAATTAAAAGTGTCTGTTGATGCTCAGTGGAGGACATCTCCAAATTCCATCGGTATATGTCCAAAGTCGTGACTCCCAATTCCACTGTAAAACAGTAATTACAAAGAGCACGGATATAGTTTAACATCTTGCTTAATCTGGAAAATATGAAATAAAGCCGTTTAAAATGTAAATCACATCATGTAATACATACAGCTTTGTCTTTCAACCAATTGGAAGACAAAACAAATGAATGCCAAATGGTGCAGCATTGTCCTAATATGTATGTTGCCTTTTACATAAAAACGCAGCTATTAAATACAAAAAAATTGCTATACTTAATTATTATACATCTATATTGTCATACTACCATTCATAATCCATTATATTCTCACAATAAACGATTATTGATTAAAAAAATCAAATCTTTATAATTTAATTATAGCCCATTCAGTCTACCACATATATTTTTCAAGAAACACCTGAGTTATAAAGTCAAATCATACAATGGCATGGATGGAAAAAAAGAGTACAACTGCAAAACCACAAACTGTCAACTACAAAAACTAAATGCCAAAATTCCTGGTATCAACTCCCTTAATCCGCATGGGGTAAAGATCCCGATATCTGGGAGTGTGTCACAGATTTTCAGACCACTCCCAGGAGTGCCTAAAAATCCCGATAATCCACGAACTACCACAAACTCTCACTGTGAAACTTTAGAGTATTTTGGAAGTGTACCGCAAATGTTAGAGTCTGTGGGGAGATCATCCCCATACCAGCATGGATTTTGGAATATCAGGGCGGCACGGTGGCGTAGTGGGTAGCGCTTCCGCCTCACAGCAAGAAGGTCCCGGGTTCGAATCTCGGCTCGGGGTGCCTTTCTGTGTGGAGTTTGCATGTTCTCCCCGTGTCCGCGTGGGTTTTCGCCGGGCACTCCGGTTTCCTCCCACCGTCCAAAGACATGCTGCCAGGTTAATTGGCGTACTGACTAAATTTCCCCAGGCGCCCTGCGATGGACTGGCGTCCCATCCTCGGTGTTCCCCTGCCTTGCGCCCTGTGTCTGCCGGGATAGGCTCCGGCTCACCGCGACCCTGTATAGGATTAAGCGGTTTCTGAAAATGAATGAATGAATGAATGAACTTAAACTTGTAACGCTTCATGTAGTATTGGCTGACTCGTGGAGAAAGACTTAGAGGCGTGACAACCTACAGAAAAGCAGGAAGGCAGCCAAGCGACAGCTGGTGCCAACAACTGCCTATGCTCCGCGGTCCTCTATATATTAAGGCGCCATTGGCTAACGATGAGTGCCTATGTCGAGGAAACTGCAGCACCCGGAGAAAACTGTGTGCTGAGTGGAAACACTCTATCTCATACAGCTTCAAAAGAATTTCTGTGCTGACTTCTCCTGCAATGCCAGGAAAGAGCATCTTAATACCTATGGTGAGGTTCATAATATTTGTGTGAGCCACCGATCCTCGCCTCCGCAGTGCTAGATTACAAATAAAGTAACACACGAGACGACGTTGATGATTAACAACTACCGATAAACACTTAGTGTAAAATGGCACTTAAAAAAATGCGATATGAAATGGAAAGAAGAGTAAAAACACAATAATTTACTTGAGCTTCGATTGAAAACAAATAAGAAGAGCGTCTCGTTTTTCACTGAGCAGACGTGCACGATGCCAGTTGTTCCTGCAGTGAGGTCTGGAATGCTCTGAAAGCGAAAGTCTTTCCACTCGTACAAGCGGGAACGACCAAAGTCGTCACCGGGGTCCTGTGCATGTAAAACCAGGAGATGTACAACCCCCTTGAAGTCAAACACAGCTACGTCACTGGCCCAGGGAGTGCTCAGCCTCTGGTAAACAACAAAGCCTGTTCCGTTCCACACATAAACCTGCCAAAGACAAAGGACATGTTAATAAATGCACTAGCAGCTACAAAGGAAAAATCGCGAGCATCATTTACAACACATATACCCGCTATTAAGTGCACACAATGTGTAAAGAGTATGACAAGTCACAATGTTTATTAATTATAATCTATTCCCAACTGATGTCATTCTTGTCTTACACCATGCACACCTAGCCCTTAAGGAATTTATCCTGTTTTCTCTTTCACAGGTTAATAATATTGTTACACTTTTTTTTACTCGGCGCTTGTGCTTACCTGTGTGATCGCATCAGTCTCATTGGATATGTCAAGACAAATTAAATAATTGTGATGTTCATAAATAAAATGTTTGACTGATTTGAATCTCTCTCCGGGGAACTCTTGAAGCTGTTCAAGAAAAAGTAGGCTTTAATTACTTCATTCATACACATTCAGGATCTGACAGAAAGTATACGTGTAATATATGCATTACACAATGCAATGTGTATTATTAATTGAACACATTGACTCAAAATGAAGCATACCAGCTGTATACCCCCATCTGGAAGGAAGGCGTAGAGACTACTACCGCTGTTATCGCTGCTGATGAGCACGTGAGGAGTGCTGTTAACGCTTAGCGTCACGCAAGCAGAAGCACCATCTGTAGAGAAATGCTGGAGACACGGCATGCGTTAATTGCTGCAGAGGTTCAAGGTTCCAATCCAGCGGCTGCCCCAAGTAATACCTGGGGTGTATTAAATATAAAAAACACACGCCGTATGCTTCACATTGGATGTTAAAGATTCCGTGATGTCATTCGCAAGAGTAGCCTATAATCTTGCTGGCGACATCTTCTAATTTTGCCTTTTTTTAATGACCGGCAAATTACTAAATTGCAAGATACATCGTAATCATAGTCCCCTACTATGAAAACTTGGCGTTTGATGATGCTTTCAACGTGGGAGGCAAACGCTCCGCCCTCTCCTTTCGCAACGTTTCGCCTCCCACGTCGCGAGTTGAAACAGCTTTGAACAGCAATTCTCTTGCATCGAGCCATGAAAACCTACATCCGTATATTCGTTCAATGCCTAAAGTATTTGTTCAATGACAGAAGGACATAGAGGCAGCCACACGGTTAGCCAGCGCCAACCTGCCAGACACTGTGTCCTATATAACAGTCTATTGCTGCTCAAGATTAATAAAGCAATGTAAAGTAAATATTACAATGGGTTTCCATTTGGTTGCCTCGGTGTTGCCTCTTCTCCCCTCTCCAATGTGTCTGCCCTCACCCCATCTCTTTCCATTTCACCTTCTTCCCTAATGGTGTCCCTCATTTATGTATATTATGCTATCTTGAGATTGTATATTACGCTATCTTGAGCATTTAGATGCTGTAGAGAAATTGAAATTGGTTTTGTTCAACCTTCGACCAGGAAAATAATTGCCTTTTGAGCGAACGCTTTTCATATATATATCAACGTAGAGCGCATTATTACAATGTTTAGTTTCCCCACAGTATTATTTTGTGGTTAACGCAGCTGGCGCGCATCGCTAACTCCAGCACTCCCTCCTGTGGCCAGCTTGGCTATGTTCACACCATCAAGTCGGCCTCCTGTCACATACTTGTTGCGATATTAACTTGACGAATACATCAGCCCCAGCACAGAATTAACGTATGCACGACCGGCAAATAAAACACGGCCATAGCTGTGATACCACATTTCCCGTTTCGTGTAAGAATATGCACGGCATGTAAAAAAACCAAACAGCTTAAAAGAAGTGAACAGAGGGCCTACCTGCTGCGGCACAAACACGCCTTGCCAGCGATAGATTGTGGACAGCTCTGTGCCATTCGAATTGCTCGTATTTCTGCCGCTCGCCGACTGCAGCAATACGCCATAGACGGAGCCGTCATGAATAAATGAGCACCATCCTGCAGCCTCGGGGAACATCTGCAGAGTGGCTAATGCGTTACTATCACCTCCTGCGGAAACACAACGTGTGCAATGCAACTGATTCAGCTCTCCTCCACGCTGCTAAGTCCGCCGTCACAATAAAGCACCGACGCAATTCATACTTTAATCGCGGTGTGACGCTCTTAAAATATATATACGGTTATAGACAACTTAAGAAAACACGCTGGCAAAAATATATTTTCAGAGGCACAGCAACACAATACGGTGTGGTGAATGTGCTTTTCAGTGGTGGATCTCGAATGGTTTTCAATCCTATTAAAATCCCCGCAAAGAAACGGTAGGCTCCGTGTCTAATGCTCCACATGTGCGTGGAGTCATGAGCACACTGGGGCTTAACTCTGGGAGCATTGCACTTTATTTTTCGCCCGTTGTTATCATTTGGTTTTTGGGAATGCCTCACAATTCGATACCCGTCCCAACAGATCCACCACTGCTTGCCGTGGGTGCCACACGGGGAGGATCTACCGAATCTTACTCTGCCCCTGGGCCGTCCCGGGCAGCGTCTCCCACTCCACGCTCACCCTGCCCAGCAGACCCTGGCTTCGAGTCACATGCATGTACATGGTCACGTCGCCCTCTTCCACGCTCACTGAAGCAGACCTGTCGGACAGAGCCATGCGCGCTTTGTGTCATCATGTACCTACGAACTCGCCAAACTTAACCTTGCTCTGAATGAATGACCACATGCCAATGCTGCACGCTTAGTGGTGAACCGTTAGTTTTGCCACTAGCAATAACCACATGTTGTGTTCGTACATTTTTTGAGTTGTTTTATCTTGTCATTTAGGTACTGTATTTTATTATTCTATTACATTCTCACAATGTCTGCTTGATGTGAATAAAACGTTGTCTTTCATAACTTGTAAATTACCTACATTTTATTTTGATGAAATGTATTTGGAGCATTAAGGTGGTAAATCGGTACTAGGATGGGATGTGTTACGGCAACCATGCTAATTTAGAAACAAATTATCCATAAACTACAAATGAAACTGGACAGCAATTAGACTTTACTGTGAACCACAACAAACACTAAATCTGGACTACATTTAAATGTACCTATGCAGCCTAATTAAGAACACATGTAAATATTTCATGGATTAACAAGAACTACAAAAGCTATTTCAACTGTGGAATATTTAGCAAGAAGTTCAGATTCTAACAACAGTTATTTCCTTAACATGCAAACTTTCAGACTTATAAACGCTCTCGAGTCTAATAAAATTCAGCAGAGAATTACTTCACTATATCGCAGTTACGAATAGGGCCACAATTAGGCAAACATAATGTAGAGAATTTTCAGAGCACAACTCCGCGAACGATGCAGCTGATTCTGAACGACGCCCTTGACTGTCACGTGATTGAATCCTCCCGATAAGGCCGCGTCAATTTTCATACGTATACGATCAAGCATAATCAACAGTAAATGGATAGACATCACCTTGTATGAGATGCAAAGATATTCAGGAGTCCATAAGGAGAGCCGTTTCTTAGGATTCGGATGGTCATTTGCGTCTTGTTTCCCAAAACCGATCCTCCGGTGGGAGAGGAGAGTGTGACCAGGAATATCTCATCCATCTCCGGCTCATCGTCTATCACTGCCGAGATCTCCAGGGGCTGCAAAGATAACGGCTGTGTCATCTCACATCAAAACCCTGTCTGCCTGCGTGCGTCTCACAGCCGACTCCGCATCAGCATCCGCAGCAGCAATGGCAGACCGCTGTCCCACAAGCCTAATTAACGTTACATTTTTTTAGACCAATTAATTGGGGTCGAAATGAAATTGATTGAAATGAGATGTGATAATTGGCAATGCCTGTTTGCACCTCAATGAGTTAACTCTTCATTGCCCCTGGAAATTAATTTGTAGCGAGGCAGCCCTGTTAAACATTTTCAGGAAAAGCTGTGATTATATGTGTAAAATAAAATTAGCCACATGGAAAACAACTACATATACGACGTGCAGCCAGTTAAGAGATATATATATTAAAATCATATGATATAATACCCATATATATATCATGAGAAAGTGTTTGTATGTGGATGTAAGACACTGAGGATACCGGGTCCAAATCCTTCATACACCAACATTTTATCTGCACAACACCAAGGCTTTTATGTATTAGACCAGCTTTGCTTCCCGCTTATTGATCACTCTTATTAAACTTTAACACTATTTGGGATTTTAAATCCTACATGTGCACTACCATCATCCCTCTTAAGCACTCTTCCACCTTTATCCAGGAAAAAAAATCTAGGTCAAAGCAACCATGTCAGGAGAAAACATCATCAAAAAAAGACGTCAGAACAACGTTTTACACGCTTGGAACAAGTTCCCCCATAGGGTGGATACTCTGCCAGCCCACCTAGATGTATTCAAAATACACAAATATATTACTCAATCACACATCGCAAATGTTCTTGTCCTATACCTTGAACCTGACGCCGTCCTCCAGAACCACCAGCCCTTGGGACGGGTTCAGGTCCAGCACGGGCCCAGAGCTATTGCTATGTGTCACCGTGAAGCGTACGCTCACACGGCCAAACACCCCGAGCTCCGGCTCCCTGACAACGAGAAGCCGCGCGATGCTGTCCGTGGTGGAGAACAGCACCGGCTCTGCCAGCACCACCTCCTCGTCCGAGTCAAAAGCCAGAATGCCGTGGGCATCGTCGTTGGCCAAGATGGTGACAGTGGCTGTGGCGAGAGGGAAATGGAGGAACGAACTCATAGCAGCACATTATGGACATGGTCAAAAACAATTAAGAGTAGAAAAATGTACGAATGACCTTTGTAGACTGTTACTAAACCAATACTTGTTCATTTAAACAATGTTTTGTAGATAGGATGAATACAGTATACAATAGCCGAATGATGTACTTGTTCATTTCCACCCCTGCATATGAGTAGGGCTTGGTTTTCTCACGGAATTATTTCCGGGTTGCTGGGACGACAGAAGTATGAACGTGACTAATAGCTACAGTGATAACAAGAGATATGGTGGATGTGGTGTGCGCCGGGTTTAAATATTTCTGTGTTGTTGACCTGGACAGTGACCTACCTGTATTGAGAGGACCAATCTCTAGACCCGGAGAAGGGTTGGTGATGATTAGTTGAAACCTCTCATTCCCTTCAGGAATATTATCGTTCACGATGTCTATCTCTAAAACCTTAACGTCTTCTTCATGTTCAAAAAATAATGTCTGGGTAATTAAAAACAACAGCATTAGTTTAATAATTTAATAACACGAGTTTATAACAGGTGAGAGGTCTATGAGACAGCGAGTCTATAGTGACATACGTGAAAATATCACATACTTTTGTTTTATCAGATTTAGTATCAACACAATAAGGTCAAGCAAATCAGGTGTCAAGAACAAATTACTGTACACATCGCACAATGAAAATAGATGACGCAGGTATAAGTGAAGCACATGGTTACAATGAGTAGTTTTTACCCCAGCAGTGAAGATATAGTCAAGTCCAAGTTCAGCATCCAGGCTCTGTGGGTAGCAGAGCACAGACACCCTGCCGTAGGCCACCGGTCTCCTCTGTAGCACCACGGTCAGCTTGCCCACGTCCTCCTTCACCACGCTACTGCAAATGCAACACGTATGCACGGCAATAATATACAAAGAGGTAACCTGCAATCAATTTTTTAAAAGGCACTTTAATGTGACTTTATGAAACATATATGCAGTACTTTGCTAGATCGTTCTTCTAGTATGAACAATTTTATTTGACGAGGGCATAACAGTGACTGCAATTAGCGTAATTGTAACTATTACTGAATAAAAAAAACATCGGTGTTAAGTCATAACATACACGCACATTACCTGTTTGATTTCCAAGTTATAATTCCTCCCGCTCCATCATTAGCTTCGATAACAACTTGCGCCACCAAGCCAAAGATGTCTGCGCAAGCAATGGTACAGTACATTAATGAGCTGGCCGTATGAAGCATATTACTTAGTAATTTAAAATCAAAAGGGATAAAGAGCTGTAATTCTCATAGTTACCTTTTAGCTTATATCTAATTATTTCGAGTTCTTCATGAGATTTCATGCAGCAGATTCGAGGTTTGAAAAGAGGACAGGAAAGAAAGAGAATCAAAGGTGAACCAAAGTCATTGAAAAGAACAAATAAAGTATTTAGAATTAGTTTACAGCAGGACAGTGCATGGATGTATCGGAGAAAGTTTCACCAAAATTGAAAAATAGACATTTGCCATATTTTATACGAAAAAATAAAAGGGACATTTCTACAAGCTGTAAAAATCCATGCGTAGCACAGATGTAGAATGTGGCCAAAGAAGAAAGGCAGCTGCTTACCCAGACGAGGAGGCCCGGCTGCTGTTGACACAAGCAGCTCTACTGACGTCAGATTCACCAAAAATACCTCGTTGAGCTCTGGAATTTCATCCTAATAAAAACATAAGGCCAATGCACATGTATGTAAATGAATGAGTATATTAATAAAACCACTCTAATCAATTATGCATGCACATCAATAGTGAAAATATTGCGTGTTCTAATTTTTTACTTTTATTTTAACTTGCTGGTATGCCTTGGCAGGTAAGCCCGTAATACGACGAGTGTTGCATTTACCTCTAGAACTGTGACACGGATGGACGTCGATATCTGTCCCTCTTCTAGGATAAAGAAACCGGCTGTGGGCAGGAAGTCCTGCCCAGCATCTGCCAATGCCATCTCTCCAGGCTCCAGTGGCTTGATGGAACCCCGCGAAGTACTGTATGTCACATTCACTGCTCCTGCGAGCAAAGGGTTACGTCGGTCATCACGGTCGGATTACATCGTCACAAGAATTCAGAACTGCAACCGGTAATACAACATTGAGACCTTCATATGAAGAACGTCAGAAGGTGTACAACTATTTCATGCGTTTAATTTAATAACTTCAAATTTTGTGATTCTAAGTTTGGATGCTGCCTACGTGCAAATCATGTCTTCTTTGAGACTTATTTTTATACAAGGAGATATCAAGTACTTAATGACGATAATACACACAAATCTACGCGCATTGATGCTCGTCTATTGTAAACTTGTGTTGCCGTTTCAGCAATATAGTCCATTAAAACATGTACCTTGCAATATTATATATCGTTTGCGTTGGTTAGTTCATACGTTTGTTGTATCGCAGAAATCCCGTTACCAGAGCTTGCAAGCAGCTCACTGGGTATTTTCTGCTCTATAATAATAAACATCTATCTATCCGATGTTAATGCGGTGTGCCTGTCGCAGGTATGCCTGCTGTGTACCTTCTGAGCCAAACTCTCTGACGAGAAAGAGTGTGATCGTCGTGTTTCCCTCTGGTATCGAGACGTATCGAGACGGAGGAGCAAAACCGATGACCCCATGCGGCTCGTTGCTGGCTGAGATGGTGAGCACCGCCTCCGACGCCTGGACATCAAGGGCTGCTGCCCCACCCCACCACATCCCTAAGACACACACAGACAAAGATTCCATGTGTAGTCTACACAGAATGTTGGTGGAAGTGCTCTTAGCGAGCGCCTATGAAGGGTGGCATGGCACACGAGGGAGTGGTTGCGGCCAGCACTTCGCCCGACTGCCTTTGCATTCCCGGTACTGATGTTTGTGCACAGCAAACCAGGATCCCATTTAAAGCCGAGTTGACGTAGAGGAGGCTCAGGAATTGGTCTGGTCACGGATGTTAGCCTTGACCAGAAATTGATGGACAAATGCCAAGTGTAGTCCGATAACACGACACTACCTATCCTCCTGTCCAAGGACCGTTACCCCACCCTACCACACCTCTAACACATGTAGAGTTACAGAGTAAGGGAAGGCAGCGAGGCCTGGGGTCCAGTGACACCTCGCCCCCCCCCCCAGTCACGTGATGTTCTCCGCAAACAGCGAGTCGTGCCGCTATTGTGAAGCTCACGAGGTTTATATTGACCAGGGTCAATTGATGAGTGACGATAAGCGAGGAGGACGAGGGACCCGACGCAAGGTCCCCTGGTCAGGGCTCAACCAGTGGCCACTGATGAATAGTGACAGGGGTTAGTCATCACATCTGACATTAACAGGGGTCGAGCTATAAGGAGAGAGCCTGGGCTGCAATGATCACAGACGTATAAAGGGTTCACAAGGCCAAGCATTGTGTAGCTGGCGGGACTCTACCGAGTGTTCTAACGTTGGAGAGCAGAACGCCGTACACTTCCTCCTCCTCCGGGACGCCATCCTCCAGCAACTTCACCGAGAAGTTCACGCCGAGCGACCCCTGGCACCGCAGACATAGTTAGAGAGAATGCGAGCGAGGAATATACAGAATAAACTAAACGCGTCCTTATTGATGAAGGATTATAAATGTGTTGATGTAGGTTTTCACGGCTCGATGTACGATAGATAGATGTTTATTATCACAACATACAAATACCCAGCGAGCTTGCAAGCTCTTTGCGGGATTCCTGCGACATAACAAACATGCGAATTGACAAAAATAAAAAATAAATCTAAACATTATAAATTAACCAATCAAAACATTTACACACAGCATTGCACAAGTTTATAAAATAAACAAGTAAAATTACAAATATGTATTGCGATGGGAAAAAATTAAACATATTATAGGTAGAGTATTTAACATTGAGAGGGAATAGTGCAACATTAGCAACATTTCAAACACAAATCAAGATTTGCAATCACAACTAGGCAGACATTTAAACTCTAACTGCTCTCAAGATCTGCTTTTTCGGCATAGTCGCTTTGAGCTGCTCTTTCGGGATATGAGTGTCGATCGAAATGGCAATCTTGAAACAGCAGCTCAAGACCATATTTCCAAGGATAATAAACAAATCGGAAGCCACTATAATCATTTCTACGTGTCAACGTTGGGATTTCACAAATTCACAGAGGGTAACTGTAAACTATTGATAGAATATCACAATTAAATGTGTGCATGCGCATTACATGCTATCGCTAAAATATATGGAAAGGTGTTTCTTAAATATAGCATATAATAATAATAATAGCATTTATATAGCGCCTTTCACCCGAGGGTCACAAAGCGCTGCACAAAGCTGCAGAGAGAACGACATGTCGACAACGACAGAGCACGGAAAATCAGCAACCAATTTTTTTTTAGTTTTGAACTATTTTCTCAGTAAGAATTGCTTTCCAATACCGTTATTTAAAAATAGCCATGTCGAGCCCTCCCTCTATCTCTTTCGTATCAGCATATTTTCAGGATATCAGTATATTTTCTCAGTATTATACAGGAGGGATTATATTGCAATTATGGCATAATGCGCATGTACAGTAGTTAAATACAAGTGTGACGGAGTTGGTGTCGGGTAAGTTTTGTAACAAACTCAATTCAGCTCCACTCACCAGCTCCTGTCACCTTCTCCACCCCTCTGGAATATTCTCTGTCTCTCTATCAATCATTCACTTCTCCCGGGCTATTCTAACCGCATCTCTCCACCAATAAGATTGTGTACTCGACACATTAGTGCTCCGTGTGACAGGTCGCTGAAGGAACTGAGCCCGTTAATTCAACTCACAAGTCATTAGACTTGGTGAGTATCGACTGCTTATTTGATGGTTGCTCTTCAGAGCTGTTCTTTCTGGATAGCCGTGTCGAGCGATCTCCCTCTCTCCCTCGCGACGTTTCGCT
Organism: Geotria australis; assembly: GCA_036362915.1. Classification (NCBI taxonomy): domain Eukaryota; kingdom Metazoa; phylum Chordata; class Hyperoartia; order Petromyzontiformes; family Geotriidae; genus Geotria; species Geotria australis. The sequence continues at coordinate 3,352,900 of JAZEWU010000009.1, forward strand.
TCCCACGTTGGAAGCATCATCAGGTGTTAATCGCTCCCAATGTGGAAGCGATTAACACCTGATTATTGCCTTTTTTCAAGAGTCAATATAATCCCTCCTGTATAATACTGTGAGCCCTACCTCTGCAAAATGGATGGTTCCATTGTATGGGAGAAAGTTTCTCCAGATGCTCTTCCCTGTCATGGACCAGTCCACCATGACAGCACCAGCAGCAGGCGGAGTTCTCTCCACTCTGAGCAGCAGCACATCACCTAGCAACGAGAAAACACGGCAAGAACACGGCACACCGACAGGAGCAGCTCAACCACGTTTGATCAAGATTTTAAAAATCAGGATGTCATCAAGGTCCACCCTAATTCCACCACGACTGACCAACACTTTTTAACCCTCTGCTAGATGCTGTAGCTGCTACACAGGAGACACAGCCTCCATGATCAGCCCTGACAGTATCTCAACATCTGGTATGAGGTCTTCTTCGTCTCAGTAGCCGTTCTGTTACACAACCATTGCTCCATCGCTGTAGGGAGGCAGGGCCTGCTAACCACCTTTTCACCCTAGCGACCAAGACACCTGATTGAGCTGTGCAAACCTTGTCAATCAGGACGACGTTTGAGGTGGCAGAGAAAACTCTATTATGATTTTTATAACATGGTAGTTGATAGCTGCATCAAGACCCCTGGTTGTAACCACTCCTTCCCCAGTTATTATTGTGGCCATTGCTCTACTTAATTCTCAACGACCTCTTTAGTAATCAACAGATTACCCAGAGTCCCACTCCCCTGCTATTGGTGCCAATGGTCTCCTAGTGACCTGGCTGGTTTTATTACACATGTGTGGCAGTAATTATTTTATTTGGCACATTAATCAACACCCAATGGCTCATCAACAAACACCCAACTATAAATCATTGTAGCGATAGTCACCAATCTCCAGTCTAACCAGATGGGACACACATGATGTAACTATGCTCAATTTTGGCCCAACGGGGGAGCTGTTGCTATAATGAACGGTTTAAAATCGACACGAAGGCAGCGCCTTCAACTGCCCTAGGTTTACAGGCAAAACAATGTTTGTTGCATAAGGACATGTTATTTTACAGACATGTGGCACCGATTTTATCTTAATAATCTGGAGGCAGATCGTATGACCGTGGGGCCCTATATTAAGTATCCAAGGGACCCACAAAGACCACTGAGAGGCCTCTCCCATGCCCATGCTCGTCTGCCGACATTACCATACTGGCCACTAGGTAATACGAGTCTAATGGGTTTTATCCATTAGCCAGAGCAGATAGCATTAGAAGGCGTGGACCCCCATTTATTTAACCGCAAATCACATCACGGTAATTCCTCGCCACCACGGTTTGCATAAATCCATTTGGTTTTCAATCCCCACCTAAACATGTTTAAATATTTGCTCAAAGGACTCGGGGCGCTCCGTGAATTAAACGTCGAACCAGCCGCGTGCGCGTGCTTGCAAAGGGAGAGCCGAGTGAAAACGATGCAAACCTTCGTCGCCGATGAAAGCCCTCGAAGTCGCGTGGAAGCCGACGGTGCCAGCCACATTGTCATTGGCCAGTATGATCACGGTGGCTGTTCCCTCGGCTGGCTTTATGCGCCCGCCGCCGTGGATGCCTGTCAGCGCCAGCAGGATGGTCTCGTTCACCTCCCCGTCGTGGTCATCCACCACCCGCAGCTCAAGGATTTTCTCCGTTTCACCTAACGGGGGCAAGGAGCAACGGACAAAATATGTATTTGTTTTAATTGCAGTCTCATTTTAAATGTATTCATATACTTATTGCATGAGAAATGTCTTCTTTACATCCAAATTAAGCAACGTAGTCTGCTGGTAGTAATAATAATACGCTGTGCACTTATTAAGTTCTGGAAATCCAGTAGTAAAACTCATTAATGCTTTAAACAGTTAACACCGAACACTGAACAGCGCATCGCACCAAATAGCTACCACCACTAATATGCTATCACATTGTGCACGATTATTGTTTTTATTGAAAGAGGATTTTTAAAACAATGTAGGTAAAAGCATTAGGGTACTAAATAAATCCACACACCTTCTTTGAAAAGAAGCACGCCATCATCAGCCAAGAAATCTACATTCCTCACAGCGGTTCCTCCTTCGACAGCCCACGTCACATTGACATCACCGATGCTTCCTCCCTCTCGCTTGACAGCGACCTGCACGAACGACTGTGGACTCTCCTCCACAAACATCTCGCGAGCATCCTGACCGGCTTGAGGCCCGGCGCTGCGTAGGACAAACGCGCCGTGCGGGTCGTCGTTCTGTCTGATGATGATCCTGCACGAGCTATCTCTGCCAACGTTGGGAGCAATCGTGTCGTCAGGGCTGGCGTCCGCAAGGTCAACGCTTGAAATTGACAAGCCGAACGCTTCATCCATCTCCGAAACGTCATCTCCATACAGAACGATGGGAATGTGGACAAACTCAACCCCGGCAGGCATTACGAAGCTCGACCAGGTCAATGCCTCGTAATCACTGCCAGAAAAGGCCATTTTCCTCATGAGTACTTCTGACATGTACGTTTTCTTGAATCGTATCGTGAATTCCATAGTGTCATTAAACGTCTCGCTCGAATCTGTCATCCAAAAGCACTCGGCATCTGTGGACGTGGCTTTGTATTGAAACCCAAGACACGCCTGCTCTTGCAGACACGAGGCCGCACAAAACTGCAAAACCTCGGTCTTGTGGGTCACGTAAAGTGGCATGGGCACCGGAATTCCAGCAGTAGCACTCCCATTCACAGCTTCTTCGAAGAAATCTATGATGGCGGCTCCACTATCTTGTGCCAGTTCCAAAATGCTGATTTCATAGGTTCTCACGTAGACCCGCAGGTTTCCAAAAAGGCCACCACTAAAAAGTTAAACCACACGAAGATACAAATGTTACATTGATATAGTGTGCACTTCAAAAATATCTGAGACGAAAAATAAGTATTGAAACTCCTCAACACTATCATTACCTCAGTATCCTGTTTCCTAGTTGCTACCAATCACTATGACGTGGGTAATTAAGGCTATAGTAATTCGTTGCTTGCATCGTTTAACTGTACAGTAGAATGCAATATTGTATATACGGTATCGTCTATATGTCATGATAATCGAGCGATAAGGAGATGACTGACTGATCCAGCAACACCGCTACTTACATCCTGTGTAGAGTGATGTTAACAGTGTCTTTGTCAGACTGAGGCTCATGGACGACGAATTCTGGCCAAAGGAACTCCACGGTGCCATGGGGATTGTCGTTGGCTGGCACGATGACGCGTGCCAGCGACGGCCTTCCAACAACTCCGCGGTTAGAGGCATTCAAGAGTTCCACCAAAAAGACCTGTACAACCGCATCATATATTTAGCCTTCATTGCCACTGCAATACTGCACAGACATTGCAAAATACAGTGCTGGATGGGGCTCTTTCCATGCAGTGCCTGCCGTGGGGGTTATTTCACATACTTCACCACGCTTCTCAGTGCAGGTAGGTGAAGGCACGGAGCATAGTACAGTACTGATTTATCTGTGGGTAACATGGCCCCATTGGAAACCTGCCTCATAGAGGGGGGGCAAAATTCGTTTTTCCTCCCTATTCTGGAATGAATGGCCTCACAGCCATTCTAACTATTTAACAAAAACAAACCAAAGCAGCTTCATAAACACCTGCTCTCACCTCTTCTAATTCAGGGACGTCGTCAGCAAGGACGTCTATCTGGATCGAGCGCTCCGTGTCTCCTGGCAGGAAGAGCACAGTACCGGATGACCGCAGCAAGTCGTCCGAAGCTTCGACCCCTCGCAGCGTGGCTCTCCAGTCGAGCGACACGCTTCCCACTGAGCCTCCGGCTCGCAAGACCGAAAGGTTCACCAACTTCGTGCCGAACATCGGCTCCTCCACCCGCGCAAGTTCGACCTGCAGCACTGCGGCGGGACCGAAAGCACATGGCCGACACGTTTTGCAATGTAGCGTTGTATACGGTGGTCACGTTTTCAGTACATTAGTCTAACACAGTGGTTCTTAACCTGGGCTGCAGGCACCCCTTAGGGGTGCGAGGTGCCCTTGCTGGGGGTGCGAGACATGACAGATTTTTGTATTTACCATATTAAATGTTGAGAACCAAAGGGGTGTAGGTTGCAGTAAAGGTTAAGAACCACTGGTCTAAGACTATAACACAGAGAACAAGTACCACAGTTGCAGTATTTAGGCATTGCATGCTTTGAAATTGGGCACTTGCTAGTAATTGGGCACATTTTCCCATGCAATACGTACATTTCGATTTGCTTAATGAGAACTACAGTATTTGGATGCTTACCTATGTTTGAACTGGTGTTGACAATGCCAGTCACTTGCAATGTCTTTTTATATGTTCTGACGAATAAAATTGCATCGCATTGGCGGTGGTGCTAGCATTAAAGGCCAACACAATGCATTTTTATTTCAAGCCAATACGTACTGAACCAAATCTAATCTTGCACACAAAACACCTAACGGACTCTGTACACACTCTTCCAACACATCCGGTCAACGTGGAAGAGTAGACCAAATATCCTCTTAGGCTTTGCTCCAGTTGAAGCCCCTTTTGCTGCCAGCAATTGGTTGAATAAGCATCTGCGGGCACCGCACCTTTATCTTTTTATCTGATGCGTGGGACGTGTTGTGACAGAAGGAAAAACACTTACTGAAGTAGCCAAAGGGATCGTCTGACGGCTCGATGGTAATGGTAGCAGCGGACACAAGCCCAAGCCTCGCTCCACCTGTTATCTCATCAATCAGCTGGACGATGAAGGTCTCCTCCAGTTCGGGGCTGATGTCACTTAAGATGTAAACCGGGACGGCCTTATAGGTCTCGCCCTCGTGAAACAGAACGTCAGAGGAACCCACAGTGAAGTCTTCCCCTGCGGTCAGCAAACAAGACAAACGTGTCAGATTGTTATTACACATGTATTTTCGGTCTGCTTGAAGCCTCAAACCTTAGAGAACCCGTTCACTGACTTTAGTACCGCAGTAACAAATGTATACCATAGTGTACGCTGGCAGTTGGTTAATTCCACCATTTGGAATTATTGCATGAGACAGAACCTGTAAATCAGAGCATTTAACGTAATACATTAGCTGGGCTTTCTTGGTTTCCGAGTGGTTTTTTTTTACTCAGCGCGTTGGTTTGATGCATAAAATATCACGATTCGAATATGCCCACACCCCATCGTGTAACGCCATCACTGTGGTATTGCATTCGTTTGTTTACTCGGGATGTTTGGTATTCCACCGCGGTGTCTGTCATGGTCAACGGACTGGACGTGCAATCCTCACGCCACCGGCTAAATGTGATCTCACGGAGCGGCACCTGAAACAATGGGGCCGGATATCTGACATCCCCTCTTCGCCTCGTCTGTCCACCCAGCAGTAGAAACGGGTTCTCAACGATTACTCGATTGATGAGTCACTTGTGGTGGCGTAACGTGTTGGTACACCGACCTAGTCGAAGACGTCTGGCCAGCATGAAAGAGTAGGCCAACCACCCTTTATATAGGGGTTCTCTAGAGCTGCCTCTTGTGGAGGATCTTCTGCCAGTAGTAGCGTGGTCGAGTGATTGCAGAGCCACGCCGGTACGCATATTTGTTATTTATTAACCTCATGTTATCGTGCTTACCTATACGTGCGGTGAACGGAATCGTCTTAAACTTGATTGTGACATCTCCAAAGAGACCCCCTGTCCTGGTCACATTAATGAAGGAGCCAGCCGAATCTTCAGACACAAGCACTTTGGCAGCGGAGAGCTGCAGCACTCCATTGGCGTCGTCATTGGCGGCGATAACAATCTGAGCCACAGTGTCTGCCAACGGGCCAAGCCGGGGGGGATCCACGACTGTAAAACATAATGAACACCGATAACTTACAGGGCTCATGATTCACATCAGCCCCGTAGCGTTAGGGGCAGGGATGGAGGGGGGGGGAAGACACCCCCCCAACCGCGCTCCTGCAGAAGACTCAGCATCCAAATAATTTATGACCGTATAATGAAGTGGTGGGCGTAGCAGCCTTTCCTCATATACATGGGGTGTGAGAGCTAGAGCATAATGCACGATATACATCAGCAATTCATATCGCTACTCATTCTGTTTGGTGGTTAACATGTGTCTAACGCTGACTGTGTAATGCCCCCTCGCTGAGTTTTTGAATATCCCCTGTTAAACAAGATCGCTCTGCAGGGGTGATTCCCACTCTGTTTGACTTGTAATACAGCATTTGTCCTTTTTAACTTTTAAAATGTTTTACACCGATAAAACACTCTTTTGTAAAATAGCAGTTCAGGTTTGAATATTGTATCAGAAATTGAAGGAGCATAATCGTTACCTTTGAGGTCTCCCTTCAAAAGGCTCACATTCAACAACTTCACAAGCAACGTTTCAGCCCTTTCTGGTTCATCATCATTCAAAATCGGTATGGAGAGAAGGGCCTTGCTCTGGTTTTCTTTAAACATGACACTTCCAGACGTAGCAAGGTAATCTTTTTGATCCTTTGCCAGCAAGGCTTGCGGACGAATTTGGGACAAATAAACATCATCTTCAACTGTAGAGAATGTCACTAACACTTCGCCCGTAAGGCCTTGCGATCGAACAATTGTTAGAGTTGCATTTCCTTCGTCTTCTTGCACTATAGCCGACTGGCTGCTCTTCGAGAATATGAATACGCCATATGGGTCATCGTTAGGATAAACCGTTAGTGTAGACGAGGCATTGGGTCCCACTCGGCCGGCTGAAACATTCGCGAGGAATATTGTGAAAGTCTCCTCCATCTCCGCAAGTTCGTCGTCTGCGATCCGAAGCGATATGTTTCCCACCATTTGACCAACATCAAATTCAACCTCGCCAGTCTGGGTCACAAGGTCATGGTCAACATCTGTGTCCACCTTCCAGTAAATGGTCACTCTGCCAAGATTTCCACAAGACCGAATTACCTGCAAGAGATACAAAATATTTATCTTAAAGAACGTTGCAATATTTCTATACACATGGTTATACAGCATTGTTAAAAATAAGATAGCATATTTCTAACGAACGTAGACCGTTATTTTTCTGAAATAAATGTTCTGTTTCCATCAGACTTACGTGAAGTATGACATTGCTTTGTTCATAATTTTCATTACCAAATACAGACAGTGATTCTGGAGCAATGTTAAATACTCCGTAAGCGTTGTCAGAGGCATCGATAATGACCTCTATCCTCCAGCCTCTGCCAAGGTCAGCTGCAAGTGGATGGACAGACATACACACGAAATGCGTGACTTGTAAGTGAGAACCATTTTTTTTGGTGTGAATTAGTACTTGGAACATGTTACTCCAGACTGCTAAATTAACTCCAACAAACCAAATTAACCATATTTTGAAATATTTAAAATAGATACGCTGTTGGCAAATAAATAACACAAGCAAACTATCTCAAATCACGCAAGTATGAAAGCAACCACATACTAAAGCATATACGTGAAGTTATTTTAATTCAATTCTAGAACAGGCTCAAGAGAGCAGTGCCACTTTGGCTAGTGCACTGTGCTATTGAGTCTAGTTATTTGAGTTTGATTCCTGGCCCTGGCTGATAACAGGTTTTAATGACATCTCAAGCAGTGAGGTGCAGCATGTTCAAAGAATCCCCATGAACGACTTAGTGGAGGAAGGTCTTCATCCAGCAATGGAATTACAATGACCTAAGGTTCTGATTCAGGGTTTCGCAGCTCGATGTATGAGAATGTATCTAAAGTGCTGCTCTTTCGGGATAGCCGTGTTGAACGTTCCTCCTCTCTCCTATCCCAAATGAGCAGCTATCCCAAAAGAGGAGCTCTTAAGAGCATTTCTCATAGGGCTGAAGTTCATTTTAATATGATTTTATAATAAGCTCACAAGCCATAAGCAGATGTGTTTTTTAAACATATCACATTACGATAGCATTGTTCGTGTCTAAAGTATATATGCGACATACATTTCATAAACCAATGTTTATTTTCATCGTTCAAAGCGCAGCGATAACACCGTAATAGTTTAAAGGAGATTTGCTCACCCCAAGAATAGGAATCGTTAAAGACAAACAAACTGGAATCGGAGTCTCCGTCTCCACTGCCACTGGCAGCAAGATCAAGAAGATCCTCCGCGTCTGCAAGAAAGTTTACAAAACCGCCAACGACCAACATAAATGCACATGCAAGCTGGGACGTAACTCATGCACAGCGATCAATCAAGAGTTGGGGGAGCGGGAACATACGCATGCGCTCCCAGCCCAGTATTGCCAAACATCTGCAGAGACAATGTATGGGTATTTTTAAGAGCAATTTATCACAGCACTGAAAGTATCCCCCCCCCAATACAGTTTAGATACGGTTGTCTCTTCATCCATATAAGGTTTAATGGGAACACGTACAAATTCTCACGCGGCTGAAATTTCAATGTGTTCATCGTAGGGTCCTGCAAGCTATTCCGCCGCAGTTCACATTGTTAAGATTAGATAAACCTGCTTTGAAACGTATGTATCACTCGCATCACTTATATCCGTATTAATTATTACATGACTAAAGTTATATATTTGGCCCCTTACACATTTCATCATCGTGAAGCACTGCAAGTTATCGCTAATATTTCATTTTTATAGCATAATGAACAGCCGCCATGGCCATACACATTACAATTCTTGTTCCAGACCAATAAAGCATGAGTAGATAATGACTGATACACTCGTATTTGACCCGAGAAAAATTAAATTACCACACTAAAGCTTCCCACGTTGTGATAATATTGTACTTGTACTCGAGCCAATAAACAAAAAGCAGATGGTAAAGCGGTGCCAAGAGGTGGCTCTGTTGAAATGCCTGAGTGTCACCACGACTCACCTCCCGTGGTGTGACTGAGAAGCTGCAACATAAAGGACTTTGCCAGCTCAGGGATGGAGTTATCTCTGATCTCCACACTGATGTTCTTGTATCTCTCTCCTTCGCGGAAATACAGGCTGCCCGATGTCATCTGCACACGCGCAGCACAAGCGCTTATAGTTGCTGTGCTTGTGCACCACTGCCAATGCGGTATCGCCAAACAACGTGTGTAAATGCGTACAGTAATTATGCATCGCAAATTTGATCAGAATTAAGGTCTCACATCACGAATCGGTGCTTATCTTCTCTACATAACCGCAAGTGAGCGGTGGTAATTGCATATTCCAATCACAGGGAAAAGTAAATTCCCGGGACTACAACTATTGTTATAGTAAATGCATGTAATCCCGTATGTTCCATATAATAATAATAGCATTTTATATAGCGCCTTTCACCCGAGGGTCACAAAGCGCTGCACAAGGGCCGCGGGGAGAACGGCATATCAACAACGACAAAAAAAACTAATAAAAACCAAAGATAATAATAACAATAGCATTTTATATAGCTGCTCTACAACGTTTCAGTCCATTACAGTGGTATACGGGTGAGACAACGCTTCCCTCCACCTGACCTGGAAGTCACGGGGGCTGGTGGCAGTGAGCGGCACGGTGCGATACCCAGCGACGATGTCCCCCAAGGAACCCTGCGCCCTCACGACCAGCAGCTGGACGCGGCCCACCTCCTCCTGAACCCTCACAACCAGCGGAGACTTCTCTGGCTTGATCAAGGGATCGTCGTCACTCGGAGCAGAACCCAGAGAGAACTGGAGCAGACCTGAAGATCAGCAAAACGATTCCTCAGTCATACCGTCCTACATCTATACAGTTGTTTGCTCGACCGCTGCCCGTAGCATCAGTTATTTCTGATATCTTTCCATCGTCTCTTAGGTCACGAATATGTTCTTTGCGTCGGTTAGTTTCAACGTTTGTTGCTCGCAGGAAGCCTGCTGATAGCTTAAATCATTATTTGCAAGCAGCTGCGTAAAGTCCTGTCATCCCTCGAACAATGATAAAACGTGTATCACAGTTGGAAGTTCACAGTGGGTATCGGATAGACTGATATCTACCTGTGGTTAGTCGATAAGACTGCTCCCTGCCATATAGATAGATAGATGTTTATTATTACAGCACTCGCTAGCGTACAGGGACACAACTGACTTGTGGAGTGTCCGTAGCTCTCACTGTGACACACCGTGTGGGTGGTCGCTGGCGTGCACCGCCACCGGCACCCTGTCCTTGCTGCGGTCAACGCTGGCTCCGCTGGTTGGGGTTCTGCCAACCTTCCCGTCCGCAGACTGTGCGGCCAACAGCACCACCACGAAATGCTCCATCAGTTCAGGTAGATCATCGTCTAATACCTCCAAGGTCATCTCCTGTAGAAGCACATGCAACGATACGAGCATATTAAAATATGTTTTTCTATCTGCCCGAGTATATAAAGACAATTGCATTATGCCTTTGTGTTAAACGTGGGGAAGGGAATTTGTCAGTTGACAGGGGCTATTTCAGTCTGGTCTGGTGCTCTGTCTTGCCAGAGGAAGAGGAGAAATACAAAGAGAGCTCAATCTTCAAAGCTTGAACAGCCATCTGCCAACATACGTATTGCACCCCCACAGTCTAATGCGGTACATACGACAGTGTTTACAAAGATTTTAGGTTGTGAATAATTTATGTCATGATTTCATTTGCAAACGGTTCCTGTTAATATTTCCAAGGCGTACCTTAAACTTCTGCATTGGTCTAAATGTGACGGTTCCATCGTGCACATTGAAGTCATTTTCCTTATCCGTACGGTGTGAGTCTGTCTGTATGATGGTGAAGTTGACGTGAACAAAATCCAGGTCACCCCTCGTTCGCTCCACGATGCATGACACCCGTGAACCCTCACTACAAACCTGAGCAAGACACAAAACACGGTGACAGAATTAGAGCGAAAGGTAAATGTTTGTTGCTTAATAATAACAAGCTGGTGCCAATAAGTTCTATGGGCAAGGTGGTCTAAATTACGATCTTTAACACAACTGCAAAGCTGTGAGTGACCAAAAGCCGTGTTTCAACTTCATCACCACCCAGCCACGTTTTACATTAGCAGCAATGCCAAAGCTTGTCCGCTGGATGGCGTGCCACTCGCTTCGTTCTGTGAACATTTTTGGTCCAAATTGTATGTTTACCTAGGTCGAAGGTCATCGCTCATTGCCAATACCATAGAACCCTGGTTCCTCCTGATAAAAATGAGCTCTTACTCGACCGTAACATGAGATTTACTCAAGCGCTGTGACTCACTGACAAATAAAGTGCATATGTAAGGAAGCAAAATTCATAAGTAAACAACTTAGTGCTTATAAATTTGCAATACAAGTGTAGATTTAACGTGACATTTACTACCGATATTCAAAATAGACGACTATGCACCCTTGTGTTCAAATTAAAGCGACCAACAAGTTACAACTTCATGAGCTGGTATGCTGGCAAGCGAACAAACTGCTGCAGTATTGTTAGGGGTTTGTTTTGTTCCCCCTTGCACACTTCCAATTGATAAGGGGACGCTTATTTCACGCACTCATTCCATCGCACCGCCACAGCGCCATTGGTTACCTCTGGAATGCACGGCCCAGCAAAGCTAAAGAGGCCGTTGGCAAAGTCGCTCTTCTCAATCACAATCTCGGCTTCACTCCAAAGAGGAGCCACCCTGGCGCCCCCTCGAACGTCGAAGAGCCGCAGGGTGTAAATCTCCTCCCCCTCGGCGTGGTTGTCGTTGAGCGCTTCGACGATGAACGACTTGTTGCCCTCGCCTTCCCAATACTCCAGGTACCCCGACACTGGGCTCAGATCGTACCTGGCAGGCGATGAATGTATCTCGTGGACTTCGGGCGCCGAGAGTTTCCGGCTATAAACGCGCAGATCCTGCATGAGGCCGGTGTACGGGTCGTAGCCGCCATCGGCCGCGCCGACTGCCAGCACGCCGGGACCGTCTGTGATGGAGCCATTCGCAGAGTAGCTGCCACTGCCATGCTTCAGAGCGCCGTCTAAGTAGAAGTCGCATGCCCCAGCCTCGAAACCAACTATCAGGTGGTGCCACTCCCCGTCTTCCGTGTGCTTGTTGAATATCGCCGTCTCGTTTTGGGTGACGTCCCCACGCCTGTAGCTGAATTGAACAACGGACGCATCCGGGCCCGTCGTGATTTTGAGGCTGTAGTAAAAGTGCGAAACGTTGCTGTGTTTGGCCACAATGTATCCTTGGGTGTTTGGATGTGGGACGAGCCACACGGATATCGTGAAGCTTGCGTTGGTGATGACAGGCTGGTGACTAAGCGGGACGGTTCCAAAGGAATTATCGTCCCCAGAGAAGTACAGTGCATCGGTGCTTGTGTGGTGCCTCCTCGCATCGGGTCTGAGTTGAACCTCACTTGGAAATGTTGCCAAAAGAATAAGGTCCTTCGAGGTGGGAATCGTCTCCGCAGTAGACTTAGACAGAATCTCCCATGCCACCCTCACGTCTCCGTGCAAGCCTTGCCTCCTCATTATGGTGAAGCTGGCAACATTTGCGATATCGTCGGGGAATAGCAAGTCTTCTGAAATTTCTTGGTAAAGGCTGTCTGAGGCGATTGAAAAAATCCCTCGTGGATCATCATTTTCAGGGATTGTTACATTAATTAAGATGCCAGACCTTGCCAAGTGTCCTCCAGGCCCTGGGAATCCACCTTCATGGAAAATAAAGGTTACATTTTAAAATAGAATATTCCATGTACATTTCCAGAATAGTACGTTTAAATCGGAATCTTGAACACTCTACATTGCAATAATCTTTACATAAATGACAAACAAGTTACCATTAGAATTGGCAGAACTTAAAATGAACAAAAAAAAGTATGCCATTTGTATTACATTGCAAAACAGTAATCAGCAAGCAAAATATTGTAAAAACATAAACTTGATTTTAAAAATCCTGTTTTATATTTAATATGTTCAGTATTTTTAAAATACACCAATTATTGCAATGAAGCCAGTGTGAGCAGAACTCCGTTTGGTGTCTTAAGTTCATATACTATATAAGCTTTGTTGTGCTGAACAGGACCCCATTGTTAATATGGAGTGCTCTTGCCAACCCAGCATCATTTGTTCAACATGACTGACTGGTGATGAGATCCATTTATTCGAGACACATTTATATTTTTCGTGCTTAAACAAATGCAACCGGATAACGTGAGTCTCGAAATCCAAAAGGTTCATGGACTAAAACATATTTGTACTGATGTAGGTTTTCATGCCTAATGATGCTTCCAACGTGGAAGGCGAAACGTCGCGAGGGAGAGTGCTCGACACGACTATCCCGAAATAACAGCGCTGAAGAGCAACCATCATAAAAAAATATTTGTATTCATACATAAAGACATGGAACGGGCTTCTTCTGACACGTATGTAGACGCCGCAACACTTTGTTGACGGAAAACTTGCGTCGGTACCTGAGACAGAGGTGAGCTTCACGGTGTAGGTCTCGTCAAACTCGGGAATGCTGTCCGCGATTGCGGTGAGCGCAACGGAGTGATTCTTCTGTCCAGTGAGAAACACCACGGTCCCATAGGTGTCTCTGAACTCGTCCCCGGCGAGCAGGGTTGTGTTGCCACTGAACAGCTGCCAGGACACGGCCACCAGCCCAAACAACCCACGCTCCCTCACTATACTGCAAAAACATTTCACATACAACATTGTGTTTCAATGTTGTGCAGGAATATCAATACATGTCCAACAGTGCGTGTGAATCAATGTAGAACATCTGGTACCTTTACATGTAAGGACAGGGTTTTAAAATCAACGCTGCATTCGTCCACAGGGGCCTACTACAGATAGCTCTCGTGGAGCCCCTTCTGTCAGCATTAGTGTCAACGCGACATTGTGAAGATCCATACCTTAAAGTGGCTGTGCCGCATTCGTCAATGGTGATTTCGTGTGGTTCGTTAAAAGAGAACAATCCATTCGGATCATCATTGGCTTCAATTACGAGTGTGGCTGTTGATGACCCCTGAATCACAACATCACCTGGAGGAAATTTTAAAGAAAAACAAAAACAGCCATGTGTGATATATCCAACACAAATCACTACAGCAACAAAGAGGGACTACTTTGGGTATTGACTTAATGTACATGAAAAAGGTTCATAGAGATTAAAATCACGTAATTATGTAGGTTATATGCTACTTCAATACGATACATTTATTACGAAAACTGCTTTATTCCATCTGTGGTACCTGTCGGGTCGAAGAGGACAACGTAGAAGGATTCCGCAATCTCCGGGAGGTCATCGTCGATGGTTGCAATGGAAATCGAGGCATCCGTCTGTCCTACAGCAAAGTGCAGTACGTCTTGTCCTTCAGCCACAGGGACAAAGTCGCCATCGACAGCGCTTGCCGGCCCAGACTGCGTCCTGAACCTGACGGTGGCCGCACTGTCCCTGGACCCGCCGCGCTGAACGACGATTAGCGCCGCGGAACCCTCCAACACCTGCACCTCTGTCGGTTCTGTCGGTGCGGGCAATGCGATCGAAAATGTTACCTTAATTATAGGCGTCCTTTTAACACTTTCCGCACAAAGTTGAAAATGTAGGGATCTTTTCATGCAGCAAAGGGTAAACTAACCTAACGCTGCACTTTATCCATCCATTTTCTAAACCGCTTGTCCTGGTGAGGGTCACGGAGAGTGGACCAGACATCCTTTTCCTCGGCAACAGATTCCAGCTCTCACTGGGGGATTGCCAGGCCTTCGCAGGCCAGCCAAAGGATATAATACCTCCAGCGTGTCCTGGGTAGGCCTCTAGGTCTCCGCCCAGTTGGCCGTGCCTGGTAGTCTTCCCGGGGAGCCTTCCAGGGGGCATCCTTACCAGATGCCCGAACCACCTCAACTGGCTCCTCTCAATCCGAAGAAGCAGCGACTCTACTGCGAGGTTGTCCCGGATTTCTGTGCTCTTCACTTTGTCACGGAGAGTGAGCCCAGCAACCCTGCGGAGAAACCTAATTTCTGCCGCTTGTATCCGCGATCTCGTTCTTTCTTTCATTATCCAAAGTTCATGACCATAGGTGAGGATAGGGACATAGATTGATCTGTAAACCGAGAGCTTTGTCCTAGGACCAAGCTCCCGCTTCACTACCACGGACCGGTACAGTGCCCGCATCACTGCAGACGCGGCTGTAATCCGCTGGCCAACCTCACGTTCCCGCTTACGGGATCACTCGTGAACAATACCCCAAAATATTTATTCTCCTCCACTAAGGGCAACTTAAATGTGTTTTAATTCATTCACAATATATACTGCGATTTACACAAACGACTCAACTATTCCTTCACATCCAAATACGCCAAACTCGTGCTAATTTGTGATACTATTCTATTGCAATCTGCATAGCAAACATTGCCCCCTACTGTGAAAACTTGACAGGTCACTTGAAAGAGTCATGAGGCACAGTGAGGCTATTTGTGCGTAAACAGATGTATTAATAATCGTCAATATTTTCCTGCATATTTAATAAACTGAGCTGCCGTGAATGAAAGATGGTTGATGGGAATATTCAATCGCTGTTGTGCTTTTGTCTGTTGAGGGATGAGGCCCTACACAAGCAATGAATGGGACATCAACCTCTTTAAAAGAAATGTTGTCACTATGCTTGGTATGCAACGTAGTGTATGTACAACCTTTAAAATATATTGGACCGTCGTTGCCGGTGATAGTCAGAAGAGCAACTGCTGGGCTTCCAATGGAGGCTCCTCCGGTAGCGTCAATTAATGTGATAGTGAAGTTCTCATTATCTTCGGGTATCTGGAGTGCAAACAATATCACGATCATTTTAGAACCATAACAATTAAGATAATATACATAAGCAAATACAACAATTAAACTTGTGTCAATGTGTTTTAGTTTAAACATCGTACTGATGTAGGTTTTCATGGCTTGATGTGTGAGAATTGCTTTTCATAGCTGTTATTTCGGGTTATCCGTGTTGAGTGTTCCTTCTCCTTGGCGAAGTCTCGCCTCCATACTTGCAGGCATCATCCGAAGCGCCTGATGATGTTTCCAACGTGGGAGGCGAACGTCACCCAATGATGCCTCCAATGTGGGAGGCGAAACGTTGCGAAGGAGAGAAAAGGAACACTCGACGCGGCTATCCCAAAATAACATCTATAGAGTTAACACCCTTTAATGCAGACGTTTGCCTCATTACATCACCTCGTCTGGCAGGGACTGCACGGTGATGTTCTGCTCTGCCTCTCGGTCACTGAAGAGTAGAGTCCCTCTGACTGGAGAGATATCCTGTGTGCCCCCAGGAGTGATTACCCACGAGACCGCAGCAGCACCAAACCTGCCTCTATGTCTCTGCACAGAGAACAGAGCTGTGTAGCAACAAGATAGTGAGGACGGAGGAAAAGGACAACAACATACAGGGTTGAGATTATGATATATCATCGTGATGGGCAGCCACGGTCAACCCCTGCTGGATGGAGGTCTCCTCAAGCCACCACAATTTATGATGGCGATCATGGAAATTACGATTAAAAGATGACAGGCAGATAATGAATGTTACTGCTGTGAAAGGGGAACGTTGGGTAACATGCTATAGCATTCACAAACCTCTCACCACGCCTACTGTCAACTCAGCAAGAAGACGGGTATCGTTACTATGATAACGTAGTGTTCCTCCAGCATGGACTCGTCTGATGCCCTATTTTACTTTCCATTTGACGTGCTGCTGACCCACTGCTCAGAGCACGAATACCGTATAGTGTTACATGTGCAACTCAACACCCCGATAAATAAAACAGCACATTCGCAAACGCCGATGAAAGCAAATGTAACGGTTAAGTGTGACGCATCGCGGATGTGCCAGCCCTTCTTTGGATGAGGTTATACCTGTGTGGTTGTGCTGCGCCTTGCTCTCAAGAAGCTGCTGCTGGAGGTGGGAGGTCCTGATGCTGAACACACCATGGGGGTCATCGTTCTTCAGCACCGTGATGTTCAAAGAGTCCTTTCCCCCAACCTTACAGTCGCTTCCATTTAAACTGCTCAGCTGTAGCAAATAGGTTTCATCTAGCTGTTCATAAAAAATAGAGTCGATTTGAAATTTTAAGTAGAAATATGCACACATCCAAAAACAAACAAAAACATGTTGTAATTGTCTCTAAAGGATAGTGTATGGTTAGTTTCCTTAGTGGCTTTCAAATTACCCTTCATGGGTCTCACTCCGGCCATGTGTTCTATACCAATCGGTCATTCAACATATTAATAGAAATAAATGTTAATGGCAGATATACTGGATAGTCATCATGATCATTTTGGCAGGATTGCTAGCATGAAGAACGGTGCTTAGGAAATGTGTATTTTTTATTCAGTCGTTGCAGGATGGGAGACGCCATGGTTAAAAACCTATTTGAATTAAATATTGTGTTGGCTAACACTGAGATTGCAGCACTTCGGCGGTGGAGGTGGTGAATTGTGAAAATGTGATGGCGTGTGATGCAGCCAACGTGCAGGGCCGTGTGGAGACCAGTGGATAACAGGACAGCGAAGGAGGTTGCTGGCCTATCACCGCAGGTAATTCCCTCCTAGACTAAAACTGCTCAATAGGGCATTGACCAAAATCCCAGGGAGGATTCAGCTCAAATGGACATTGACACTTAGTCACCTGGGTAAATTAAATAGTAATAGACATGTTATTGACGCCTTGAAGATATCTATGCATGTATAAACCATGAGAACAAGATGTTTTACGGAGCAGCAGCATCTACTCGAGGATTTCCCACCTCGGGGATGCCGTCTGCTCGTGGAACGAGTGAAAGTTCCATCTCCGTGTCTCCTGGAGAAAAATCCAAAATGCCATTGCTGCCCATGAACTGAGCGCTGCCCTCTGGTACCACGTGGTATCGCAGTAGGCAGGGCAGCAGGCTGCCCCCGTGCCGGACAACATGGACAGCGACAATACTGGATGGGGTCTCCTGCGGTAGAGAAACGATATGATCATTAACATTTCATAAATATAAATTGTGTCATTGCAAAATTACAGATAGATGTTTAAAGGGCACGAATGTTTGGAACCAGGAAAGCGGACGAAGGTTCGCTATGGCTATTCCGAAGGAGTTGCTCTTGAGAGCAATTCCCATACATCAAGCCGTGAAAACCTGCATTAATCCAAAACATTATTTCGTCATTCCACTCTTCGATAAATACCTTGCCATGCTGGTTTGTTCACCGGGTTGTTTGACAGTACTTCACCAGTGCAAGTCGAGGAAATGAGCTGGCTCAGTATCAGTTCAAATATCCTTCACCATTTATGTCAGTCACGGCAAGGAATTCAACTGAGGTGGATAGGTTCATAGTGCATTGTGCTAGCACTGCACCACCACGTCGTTATTTACATTATTTAAAATATGTAGGGTAAAATAAGTACTTTATCAGCAATGCTGTTATGGGTCATTCATCCAGCAAACATACAGCAACAATGTCTGTGAAGATCAATGCTTCGTTAAATTACAGTACCTTAACAAGGACAGGTTCTTGAGTGAATGGAGAAATCTCAAACGTTCCTCCTGGATCATCATTCTGCAGAATGACTATTTCTCGACTGGTGAAACCGGATTTAAGTATCTGGTTGTCCGGCTCTGCTCTGTGACACAAAGAATGAGTCAAAAGGTGTTGATCTTTGACATTAAACATTCTGCACCAGTTAGTAGCTAGGGTTGAAGGACTGACCATGGTACAGGGATTATCTGTAAATGATGCATCAACAGCCACATAGCATCTACTTCATACATTTGTTTAATAAGGTCTAAGTTGGAGAACTTTGTATTGGAAACAGACATGTGGTAAACGTCTTTAAGGGGTAATTACGTTTTAGAATAAAGCAAACAAAAATAAACACGGATAAATAAAAATAAAGTTAAGTTGTTTCACATTTCAGGACATAGCACAGAAATGACTGAGTGTTTATTTGAATATCTACTATAACTGTCACAGACCTCATTTTCCTTTTGGCACAAAATGCACAAATATGGTCTTGCACTACTGCTGAGTTCTTTTGCTTTTGTTACTAAAGGTTGTTCCCATTTATCATGTGTTTTGTATGAACTGTGCCAAAGTTTGTACCAACTACAAGCCCATTCGCCAGAGCCATAGTGTGGAACATTGTCCTTTGCATGGCTCCATGCATGGCAGGAGGAGAAATGCACAGGGCTGGGGTGTGACATGCAATTCTGCACGCATGCGATTGTGTACAAATTGCTATAGCAGTAATGATTTGTCACTTTGGCAAGCCATATGCTTTTGGCTTTTGCGCAGCATGAGGGCCAGAACTTGAATATTATCACACGCAAACTTGAAGTTTCATATACACAGCAAAATCTTTTGTGATATTTCACATCACGAAAAAAAACAACTCAAAGATACGTATAATTTTTGCTTGGCACTGTGTATACACATTTTAATTTCAACGCATATGCAATATGTTTCACAATGATAATTAAGGCGTATGCTCTATGTACATCACAAGGATAGCTGGGCAGGATGGCTGGGAGATGAACATTGCAGGGAATCTAGGACATTGGGGAAAGCCAGTTCCTTATAAATGCAGAGCATTTCGCCAGACCTGCTGTTATCTTGAATAAGGAACTGACAGATCCCAGCAGGGTCCCAGCTAAAAGGGTAAAAGGCCAGCTGGAGAGAGCAAAGTGCTTTTTCAGATTTACTTCTAAGCAAAGACTGTAGGGTATAAACCAATTTGCACTCATCTGTATATACAATTATCAGGCACTTCGTCGACATTTTGCTGCTCTCCATGAGATGGCTTTCACGAGAGAATTTTACAAACAACGATGTCCAACATTTATTTTGCGCCGCATGTGCAGTGCATGCAGCATGAAATAAATGACACCACAACCGCCGCACTAAAGGCTTGCAATTAAAAAAGAACGTCTAAATGTGAAACAAAACACAAGTTTACGGGATGTTGTCGAAAAACGATAAAGCCACTTCACTGCAGTCTTGCACACTGAATAACGAGGAGGAATTTACCACTTACCCATAATAGACTAAAAACCTCTCTGTCTCTACCCTGGAAAAAAAAAGAGAGGGGCACGCAGCGTGTGAAGGGGAAAGATGTGGTATGGGTATGGCATAGATCCTGGCCTGGCAGGCCATTCAAGGGGGGAGGATTACGGGTGCTCCTTGGGCATGGCTGTGGGAACAGGGCTCCAGAATTCTGAGGCCAGCTGGAAACCACAGCTGCCAAGCCACAGCCGCTATTCACTCTCAATGGGCACACTTAGCTGGTGACAAGTCAAAAGAGTGGGCCTGGCGAAACGAACTCAAAAAGCTGCTTACAAATGTCCCTTTTCTAAGCCTCCCTTCCCCCTTCCATTTTTTACCATTAGCGCGACTTGCTTGTAGCCAGAGGAAATTTTGAACGAATTAAAGTGCACTCGTTTAAATGCTGCATCTCTTTTCAGAATGAGAAAAACAGTCCAGAGCGTTTGGTATTCTGCAAATCAGTAAATAAAAAAGTTAAAATTTGAAAATTAAAAAAGCTATTGCTGTTTTCTTGTGAGTCAACATTTTCTCATCCTCTGCAAGTGTTTACAAACACTGCACTAAATACCTAATTGGTATTTTAAAACGAAAGAACACTGAAGTTATAAAATAATAACGGATAATTATTATGGGAGCAATTTAATGCGATAACACTAACTTGTGCAAGAAAATGTAACGTAGCATGGATACTGTTAATGAGTGTTGCTTATTGCATGCAATACCACTGACCTGTTCAGCGTTAAACGGACAATCTCATCCATCTCTGGCACGTCATCAGGCCAGATGGTCAGGTTTATGGCCGATGTGCCTTGGCCACTTGCGAATGTCACCGAACCCTCAAAGGGGCCGATGTCAGAGAGTGAAACATACTGCTGACCTGGTCCAACTGGATTTAAACTCCAGAAGACAGCTGCATGCTCATCAGAGCCGTCTCTCTGCAACGCGATGGTGATCTGGGACGGGGACCGCGTAAATTAGCATTTCACCAAAATCCAATTACGTCCAACTTTATACCGATATAGGTTTTCACGGCTCGATGCATGATATATGCTTTTCAAAGCTGTTCTTTCGGGATAGCCGACTCGAGGGAGCGCTCGGCACAGCTATCCAGAAAAAACAGCTTGGAATAGCAACTAATCAATTCTATTTTAAAAAGTTAACACAAGCGCACACTAGGAACTTCTCTCCTTGAAGATTTCGTCAACTTAAACGGCACTCCAGTATTTAAATACAAATATATGATTCATAACAAACATAGGTCAATATACCACACATGTGTTTTCTCAGTCATTCAACAATGCTTAGAAGTTTACTGCAATACACTTTGAATAAAGTAACGTAATCTCACCTGCAATGGGGCACCGTCCTCTGGTTCGGAGACAAACAAAGTCTGGTTGGTATTCAGCCCGATCTCCTCATTGGCAATGTGTAGAGGGATAGGCAGAAAAACACTTCGGTAGTTTCCGATTCGGGGACTGATCGGCGGCACCAACGGAACCACGTCTGCCAACTCTGCCTTCTCAAGCTGTAGAACGATTGAAGAAATACGTTTAATTCAGCGTTGAATGCATTTCGCAGCTGGTAAATGTTTAAAATAAATCTTTGCGCCAGTTACAAATGTTTAAAAATCACATAAAAGTCCACTTGACATCATTAGTGAAACAGGTGCATCGTGAACATGTCAATATCACAACGATGATTCCAAATAACATGAACGATTGACCGCTAACCTTCACGTAAAAATGTGCCCCGCTCTGCAGGAAGGCGTCGCTGCGGATCAGGGTGGTAAAGTTTATGGCGGAACTCTCGGATGGCATGAGGACACTGCTGCTGAAGCCATTACCGCCATCCGAGGCGTTGAAAACATCGCGCCGGCCTTTGGAGGGTTCCAAGACTCCCAGAGGGAGGTAGACGAGCGTGTAAAACACCCTGATCGCGCGGCGAGTCCCACTCTGCCGGGTCAGGCCCAAGGTGAGACGTCTCCCCTCGGCGAAGATTTCCATGCTGTGCTCGTACACAGGCTGCAGCTCAACAACTCCATACACATCATCGCTGTCCTGCAGGAAGAACGCCACCTGCAAAGTGGATGCATAACTGTTAAAGTTGGTGGCATCGAGTCATAATGCTGCTGCTGCTGTCCATTGTATATCTTGACAGCCTGAGTTATGTTCTAAAATGTGGTCCGACTGAGCAGGGCTCCGCGCCTCCGAATCAACGGGTGCAACGCGCCCGGAGAAAATGCGCCCGGAGAAAATGCTCGCGTTACAAAAGTAGATTATTATTATTATCTGCAAAGGTACTGGTCAACTTGCCTGAAAAGAGAGATGTGATAGTGTCCTGTCATGGGCGTCTGAGTTCAAACTGGGTATTTAAACTCAGAGGGAGGCATATTACCTCCTCAGTCATCCGCTATTGCTACACTTTACAAAGGTGACACACTTTGCGAAGATGCTCAGGACAATGCAATATGTAACTCAACACAGAATGATGCTATACTGTTACAAATTACAACTGTGGACGAGTCAGATAAATATCCCCTAGAGCACGGCTTCTCAATCTTTTGCACCTCAAGGCACACTTGGTCCACTTGGGCCTGGCCTCCACGGACCACTGGGTGGTGTTCGCGGCCCACCGGTGGGTCGTAACCCACCGGTTCTGTAAGTGGAGGCCCTTTATTCAGCAATACCATGCGTGAGCGAGAAATTTCAGGGCTACACCTTTGCCTCTTTCGAAACAAGTAGTTTACTTTCAGATATACTAAACAAGACAGCATGTGGGTTCGCAATGCTGGCTTTGGGAGAGGGATGCTCTGTGTACCTGGAATGGTTCCGTTAGCTCTGCACCTCCCTGGGCGCTCCCGTTGATCATTTCAAAGATGAATTTCTCTGCCTCCTCCGCCTCTACATCTTGTACCACCTGCAGACTCAAGGCCACAGCCCTCTCCCCGTCAGCAAACTCCAAGATTCCAGAAGTTGGGGATAGGTCGGTGGTCACTAGAGAAGGGTCTTCACCGCCCCGTGTGATTCTCCACTCGACAGACACGGCACCATATGTGCCGCCTGTTCGCACCACAAAAATAACCTCCGTCCTGTGCCAAAAGACAAAAAATCCATTTACATATGACAATGATGAAGCAGTGGATGGCAACAGTGGTGACCATAGGTGGCATGACCGTGAATTTTGGAAGGGTACCAACTTTCTTTTTTTCATCCCTTCCCATGACAAAAAACCTACTTTCTTACTCTACAAAAAATGTCAAGTACTTTGGTTTAATATCGATATTTATTCCATTAGACGATCATTACCTTGGGGTCGTATCTTCATGAATAATGAGCGGTTGCATGAGCATGCTGCTGTTAATGCTTAGAACTCCATGGGGTTTGTCATTCGCTTCAATCGTGACGTGCAAGACATGCGGTTCGCTCAAAGCCGCATCTCCCTCCATCCCATCTTCTTGGAGAACCACGCTGAAGGTCTCCTTAATCTCCGGGATAGTGTCGTCCACAATAAGAAAATACAGCTCTGCTTTAACCACCCCCGGTGTAAAGATGACAGTGCGGTTTGTTTGCAAATCCAAAAAGTCCACGTCTAAGATGGCAGCTGAAGATGTGTCAGATATTATCTGATAGGCAACTGTCACAAACCCATCGTCTAGGCCTGACGAAGCACCAACTTCATCTGTTCCCCGAATAACAGAAACACTGATCTCTCCCACTGACTCTGGCACCGACATCTCACTGAGAGAAAAACGCACAGGGCTGTCATTTTTGGTAATGATCAGACGGACAACGTTCTTCGTTTCATCGACTGAGGCCCCTCCATCACAGGCCACGAGCCTGATGTCAAATTCCTCTTCGTTTTCAGGGATCTGTGCAAGAGACGTGGTGCACATACGGCAATTGTAATAGATTGTGTTTAATATCCGTAACGTATACATTTACTTTTTGATTTATGGAACTTTAACACTATATTAAATAATCTTGCTATATTTAAATTGCATGAATGCCAAAATAGAACCACAGTAAAGGTTAAAAGAGAAATATCATTTGGTAGGCAAAAAAGTTAATTGTTCAGTTAAGGATAATTTATTACATATGTATTTGATTTCTAATAATAAATGACAATCTCGTCTGCACTCTTTGTTTAGACACAGCAATGACCTTAATTCTCACCTGATCATCCAATATGTAAATGGTATAAACAACTCTAGATTGTCCTGGAAAAAATGTAATCTTCCCTTTTGTTGGGTAAACATCTCCCTCTGCATTATTGCTGTCATTGCCAACCTGTAAAATAGTCAATGTTAAAACACTGTCTATTTAATTCTATTCTAACATTCTCACAGTAAACATGAGACAAGAATTATACAAATCCACATACTGTGTTTTGTGCTATTCAACGCGCATTTGTCTTCAAATGCAATTAATGTATCCTACGTGGCAGGGATCAGAAGCGTGGAGATTAACAACGAAAATGGGGAAGATCCAAACAATAGGGAGTGTACAAAAGAAATAAGCTGCAAATCATGGGGAGGCTAATACTTGGATTTACAATGAGATTTAAAAACACAGGCAGGTCCGAGTTATTATATGGACTGTTGAGAAAAGTAAGTGGTCTTGATAAACATGGATGATGGGCGGTGGTTGGGAATAACGATGGAGTTCCAACCAAGCGATGGGACACACGGCAGAGGACGTCCCCCGCAGAGGTGGAGCGGCTACAAGTCAGCTCGTGTGCAGGTGTTGGGTGACAGTTTTGGGAAAAACCCATACAGCAGTTGATTGATCATGGTTGGTGATATATATAATATGAATACAATTTATAACGCGCACATTCATTCAATTTTGAAGGAATTCGTTCAAAAGAGAACGACTCAGAGGCCCGAGGAAACTGCAGATAGGTAGGGAGATTGGAAGGCAGCCATGCAGCTATCCAGCATGTATATATTATGATGTTATTGGCCGATTAATTATTGAATGCATGTCTTTTGGTTGTGGGACGCAACCGGAGAACCCGGAGGAAACCCACGCAGGACAAGGGGAGATCACCCAAACTCCACACAGAAAGGCACCTAAGGCGGGAATCGCACCGCCTCGGGAAGGACTTTCTATTTGTGAGGCGCAGATGTTACCACTGCACCACCCTGATGATTAAAATGTCAATTATTTTTTGGGTCCTACAAAATTAAACCACATGGTGCATGACGTGTGACATCATTGTCTGGGCCGAGAAGGCTTTTCAATTTTGCATTCCTTCCTTTCCAATGTTGAAAGTAACCATTTGATTAGTGTGGGTGCTATTCAATACGTTAGTAGCAATACAATTTCATCCAAATATGTATTTTACATTCGATTATCTTTACACGAGTTATTGTGACTGTAAGTTAGTGACAGATGGACATACAGGCAAAGACACACTTTAGTTGTAAAGTGTTACAAACGGGAAATTAATGTATTGCTCATGCATGCAAAGATCAGCATATTTTAAATGTCAAAAAAATATATAAAAATACGATCTTGATTTTTCTCAGTCTTCATGATATGTTGAAGAGCACTAAGAAAACGTAGGGTTTTTTTGTGTGTGTGACCCTTACTGTAAACATGACAGACACTGTCCCAAAGGTTCCCTTTTCTCTTATTAGCACAAGCTCCAACGATTGGTTCCGGCCTCTTGTTTCACCGTATGTGATTGGCGATGACTGGAGGAAAGGAAGAAAAAACATAATCCAATTAGTTTTTTTAAAAATCAGGGATTTTAACCAGTGTTCCAGCTTACGTGAAAAATTCCCCCACAGCAGGGTGCCGAGTAAAGCCCCCCACTCGCCCCATGATCCCAAACAACTTAAAGCTCTCCCTGGCATTTTGGAACCCTAACTCCAGTCTAACCCCACTACTGCGCCCCCATTCTCCATGCCGCATTCTAACCTCTCCCTTGTGTTCCTCACAAATGAACGCATAAACTCGGCCACAAATCAAAAATATACTTTATTAGTGAGAATGTAAACCCTACTCACGTCACAGTCCTGTCATGTTGTTTTTCAAAAATGTAAAATAAAATTTACTTTAAAAAAGGCTGACATGCGAAATGACACTTACATGTTGTTAGCATTCAAAGGCTATTCACTGCGCATCAGGTAACATTGCCCGGCACCATGGCAACAGGCCTACTGAATAATCACTTATTTATACACAGGCAGTGTCATGACACACTTAAGCCATTTCCCATAAATTAGCGGCGAATTGTAAACATTTCATTCTTTTGTGTCCGCGCAGCATTTAGATGTGCCGTGTTGGTGACTCAAAAGACTGACGCACCATGTTAAAGGCAACGATTCCAAAGGCATTGTCGTTCGAAAGGATGGTGACCGTCACCGAATCTGGACTTCCCACCACCACGTCCGCAGTGCCACCCTGGGAATTACAGCAACTTCAACAATCGATACACACACGTACAGAACAAACCACAAAGGTCAACTTTTATGCTCTCGACTTATCATCCTTTCATGAAAGCCTTCTTTTCTGGGGAGGAGGGGGTGGAAAAGGTCGCAGCGGCGATTGTTGAGTGCGGTTTTTGTGCGCTGATGCTGATTTACTTGTGTGGTCAAATAGAAAGTGAACGTTTCATCCGGTTCAGGAATGGCATCGTCAGAGACCCCAAGCACCACAGTCTTGTTGAGGTCTCCCAGTGCGGGAAATGAAGCGACCACCGAGGGAGTAAAGAAGTCCCACGTGTTCTCCCCTTGCAGCTGCAATGACAAAACAACCGCTTTACTACCCGCATACAGTATTAGTGGGCACACAACACAACCTTTCATCACGTACTAATTTATTGATTATATTTCAACAGTGGGTTATTGTGTAAGTGTAAAAACTGCAGCCGAAAAGCAATTTGATATGTTGGTCGCATGTAATGCAGCAATATAAAGCTGATATTTACAGCTATAACGAAGTAATTTGCAAGCCTTTTGACAATACACTGCTGTATGACGACCTTTCCGCCACTGTATCGGCCATGGGAGTTGTATGACCAATGGTTCATACGCTGGTCAGTGCAGATTGGTGGAAGGTGGAATATCCCACAACTGGGACAAATATTACTTGCCACTGAAATTAGCCATGGTCACTCATCAAATTGAGATCGTTCATCATTAATATTTATTTTTCACTAATTTTCACTAATTACCGACTTAATCCTGTGCAGGGTCATGGTGAGCCAGAGCCTATCACAGCAGACAAGTGGCGCAAGGCAGGTCTACACCGTGGATGGGATGCCAGTCCATCACAAGGTGCCAGGGGCAATTTAGTAGGCAGGTAATTTGACCTTGGCGACATGTCTTTGGACTGTGATAGGAAACTGGAGTACACAGAGAAATCCTACGCAGACATAATAATAATAATAGCATTTATATAGCGCCTTTCACCCGAGGGTCACAAAGCGCTGCACAGAGCT
>JAZEWU010000009.1:3380409-3408496 GCA_036362915.1 Geotria australis
TGTTTATATACATGTATTTATTTTTTCCACCAATTTTTTTTTCCAAGAATTAAATAACACATATACATCACACTGATATATAGGTCAGTAGGTGCAAGCAAACATCTATCTGTTACTGAAAACCTAGTTTCTCACGTTCAACGTATGAATGCAATTTACACTTTACCACCCTTACATATATTGTCAAGTGTCTTTTCTCCTCATGTTAAAAACTAAAATATATTGTCAGGTGTGTTTTGTCCTCATGTTAAACACTACTAGAAACAGTCTCAATCAATTCACATCATGATAGTGAGCGTCGTGTTTTACTCACCAGAATATATGCAGCAAAATCCTGCGCAGCTGATCCGGTTTTCTCAATAATTATTTTAACTATCGAACCATCCGATTCAGTTACTGCAAAATGTGGCTGTGTCACCAACTTTATTTCTGCAGCTCCAGATGTGTTGCTTGTGTACAAAATAAGGCATAGCAATGACGCGCATAGCATGGTAAACATACCTGGAAAGCAGATAGCAGCGAAGATTTGCGTCAGAATTGTTTTCTAAGACGACGGATTGTTTTATTTCAAACTTTTTGCATTAACGTATCTTCATTTGCATTAATGTATATTAATGCATATACATTAATATACATTAATGCAGTATAGTATTCTAACGGTATCTTACGTCTGGTAAGCAATTTGCTGGTATAGGGAGTTACTTTAAATTCAACAATATTATACACATTTTTAACACGTTTTGATATTTACAATAACCTATAATGAACGATATTAAAACTATAGATTATAACACACATCCACATGCCAAGATACATTAAATGAGCATATTTTGTATTTGCCACTGAATTTAGTTTTCACTATTTGAAGACCTTCACAAACAGAAACATCCCGGTGTGGATCATTACAAGATAGGCTAAGTCACTCCATTGCGGTATATCCCAATTTAGTTTATAGGACAATACATTAATTATCAGCCATCACCATGCACATACATCAATTTTATATAACTTGTTGACTATTCAAGCATGCAGGTAGAGAAAAAAAAACGCAGTTACAAGGCAGTCTCAGGTTCCTGAAATCCAATATGTTTCACCTACACCACATAGCATGCAACGCTACACATGCTGTATTAGAATGCTGTCTCTGGATGCCACCGAAGCAATTTGGATACTCCCTGATATTTTATTTAGAGGTAGTTTTGCTTTGTTTATTACATTCCAGCATACATGTCTGACATTTCATAGTTACAGTACAAACTATACAGTATGGTAAATAGAGAATCTAATAAATAGTGTATAAGTGGGGATTGCTTTGTTGTGCCATTGCTCCATTGCTTATCCAGCAATGGAGAGAACATTCCCTAATCGTACTAGATAATGTATGTTGTGTTGTAAATCAGGATGCTTCATTTTTAACAACAGAGTTGCTATTCTGCTGCTGACGCATCACATCTGGAAATATACGCCTATTCGGCCACTTTATGCAAACTAACATTCAACAGGCGAATGGAGGCTTCTTTTTAACTGCATTGCATAACATGCTCTGGTCAATACATCAATAATAAAGACAGGCGACGAAAGCTGGCTGTAAACCACACTTATCTTCGCGAACATTACATTCCCACAATACTGCACGTTACCGAATCTGTGGATTTTATCATCAGGTACTCACATTTGCATTGCTTTGACTCCATTTTCCTCCCAAGCTGGCGTTATCGGCTAAGGCACATTTACAAAAGCATTCAGCTGCTGCTGGATTACCACTAAGCAGCCGACCTGCTTCACACGAAAAACACAAGGCACCTATATTATAACCGCACGATGATTTTCTTCCGCAATAGAAATCTGCTTACATCATTTTAACCGCTAAAAAAAAACAACTGCCTATGATTATGATCATGTTCATTTGCCTTTAGAGACACTCGGGTTTGCACACTGTTGCTGTGTCCGGGTCTAGGAGCGACAGCTACTACAGCTCCCACTGGAGGCTTTGTGAGAAGCAGATGGGGATTATCAGTAGCAGCCTTGCGCGTCTCCCAGCAGGAGCAGCAGGTTGTAAGATTGAGTCTTGGCACGAAACAACGTCAACATGAACTTATTTGCGTGACGGCAACACAGTACTACAACGCACTGGGGAATTTGTTGAAGGTGATTTATGAACAACGCCGCTGATGAATGTTAACAGGTGCAGCGAGACTATATTTTGGTAGTTAATAGAGTTAAACTCAGTATTATTCCGTGCAATACAATGAGTCGATAAAATACTTGCCCCGTGGAAAATGTCATTGATGTATCGTGCATAACAAGAAATTGACATATAATGCATGTTTTGCATTTTTCATTGGTACACTTAGAATATATTCGCGAAAATACATATATAGCATTGATTAAACAGCATTGAATTAAATAACCTAATCTTTTAAAACCATAATGTGCATTGGAGATATAGAAAACACCATTAAGTATTACAATTATATTCCATTATTGGTAAGCAACAGTTAAAAAAATACAAAATATTTAGAGAAACGTTAACATTACACAACCACTACTAATAAAATGTACTGTTGTTAAGTGGCATTTCCGGATTTAACAGTAGCGTCTCAAAATATACAACTGCGGATCAATATTCACAGCAAAAATATATCAGCTTACCGTGTAAGTAGATGTGTTTTATGCTTGTAACGGACAAAGCAATATTCTATCACTTCTGACTTCGGCTGTGATGTAACCGGTTAGTGTCGAGCTTCCCAACTTGTGAGATCCACCAGCTTGCACATACTAATCCAGCCTTGCACACTCAAAATCATCCCTACAGAAGGAAAGCAATTCTCACTATTACAAAAACACATTTGCAGTTGCACTCAACGCTCAGTTGTCCTCGCACCAACGAAATATATACTCTGGGGTTTTTTTTCTTCCAAAAAATAGCAAATAAATAAAAATACTGACCTCCGGTGCAGGTCCCATGCGTCCACAGAAGTGAGAGGTAAGGGAGGGTGTCCAGAGGGTGGAGTTTTAACCTCGTGACGTTGTGAAGGGGGTATAAACCTGCCATGCTCCTTGTTTCTTTCATAATCCCACCCTCCTCTAAGACTCTGGCCGCTATTCAGCAGAATGGCAGAGTCAAGCAGAATACATATATATGGGGGGCACCGTAGGGCAGTGAGTAGCGCTGCCGCCTCACAGCAAGAAGGACCAGGGTTCGATCCCCGGCTCGGGTACCTTTCTGTGTGGAGTTTGCGTGTTCCCCCCGTGTCCGCTTGGGTTTTCGCCGGGTACTACTGTTTGCTCCTACAGTTCAAAGAAATGCTGCTGCCTGGGGAAAATTGCATCACTAAATTGCCCCCAGTGCTTTGCGCCGTTGTAACTTGCTTACCCCTCCCCGCTGGAAAGCTAAAAAAAAATAGCTGCATAGCTCAACGGTTCCTTCCTGCTTAAATACACACAGGCTGACTGATATATATACTTAACACAATTATTGATTTAGTAATGCACCGCAATGCACCTGAAAACCACACATTCTCAATCCATGGTGTCGTCGTTTGGGAATATTAAATCCAAAAGCTAATCGGATAATGCTTATTAAAGTGGGTGATTGAGCTGCCTCACAATGCGTATTGTATTGCTGCTCCTCCTGGGCTCCCGGCTCGGTCTCATTAACACGGAACGTAAAGTGGTGCTCCCCTGCATCGGTCCCCAGTTAAATAGCCACAGATTGTTATGTTATTACACCCACTGTTATCACTGGCTTTAACCTATCATGTGTAATTAGATAATGTTTCCGTTCTTGGGAAAATACCTTTTACTAATTCATGAATCCTCATAAACAGAGCTATACTATCGATTCATGAATCCTGTGATTTAAACGAATATACCGTAATGTAGATAATGTAATTTTTTTTAAATGTGCATAATGAAGTATGGGCACCTATTTGCCAGTATACAGAAGATGAAAAATGTAAAGTGAGAAACAGTTTTACCCCTTCTGGAAATAATACAAATGTTAATATATTCAAACACCAAACAGGCACCTTTTACAAGGTATCAGGTTTGGTGTGGGCCAAGCAGTTTCAAGGACAATGCATACTTATCAAAGCATAGTTTGCATGTTTTGCCATAAGCGTCTGTGGCTTGTTTGCACACTTGATACCTTATGAAAGGAGTATAATTGGTGTTTGAAGATCGTAACACTTGTATTATTGCCAACGGGTAAAACCTGTTCTCGTTTTACACTACCTAACTTAATAAAGTATCCTTATTACGGCATTACTTTGAAGTTAAAAAGGCCTGCCTCATTAAACGTCTACAGCACGAAAAAGGAGTGTTATAATTAAATTAACACTTCATTAAAGGATTGTTTTGGTGTTTCAGAAAAGCGCCTGAACAATGAGCAAACTGCTCGCTTGTGGATGAGGCGGCCTCGGTGTGAGAAATGTAATCAATCGGAGCTATACCTCAGTCACGGTTGAAAGAAAAGACAGCAGTTTCCAGGCAGCTTTGCCACAGCGATGCAGGCTGGACAAATAACCCCTTAACAGTGTCAATAATGCAGCAAAATTCCTTTCGGGAGCGCGCCATTCACTGAACCTCAGTTTTCATCAAGTCGCAAGAAAGATCCTTTCAGCAGGTTTCCTCTCCCAACCCATAGATCAATCACATATTCATAGCAAATACTGCCTGGCAACAGCTGTGCCGCTAACAGGAACGATCTCCGTGGGGTCTGACTGCCTGTGATGGATGGCCCTGACGTGTCACGGATGTCCTAACCCCAACGCCGTGTGTATCCACGATGGGAAAGACCCAATACTTGCTAGCCCCGGCTCTAACTCAACCCTTGTCAGTTTAATGGCAAAACTCCCCCGTTGTTATTCGCTTCAGAGGCCATACTTAACACCGTCTGCATTTGTTGTCTGCTGACATTTTTTCTAAGCGAAAATTTACCGCGGTTAATAGTGTTTCAAGTAATTTTTTGCAGGCGTTGTCATTGTCTAAACTAGTAATGTGATCGTTGTTTGTTTGTTACCATACTAAATGTCAATTGGTCATTAACCACGTGATTTAGAGGTTTCGCAGATGCGTTATATAATGAGGAACATAATATACGTAATGCAAAGTGCATTTAACCGTAACTGACACTATGGCTACATACAAGGAGAACATTTAAACGATATAGATCAATAATTTGTCCTAAATTACTACTGATATGACATGTATCATTAGTGCACAGCAAAAATATATCCCCGCATCTGAATGAGCGCAATGTTTACTTAACTGGTGAATGTCTACGGCATAATAATAAAATAAAGTTATTCAGTCAGGACTAACACAACATTAATATGCATATCAATTAGGGTTACAACGAATTTTATGTCCCGTAGATGTGCATATTTTGTCCCAATGGTGGCAAGCTGACACAACCACTCTTTAAAATCTTACCATATTAGTGAATGTAATCGAATGCACAATTTTGAGCTTTATTAGTGCAGACATTCCACTGCACGGCGTTTGTGCAAAACTGATCCCATACAAAGAAAGTCCTTTTGTCCGCAAAGGCCCCTTTATCCTCTGTGTAGTTTGTTTACAGTCTGACATCATGTTTGCTCAGAGTGGATTATGCGACCGCTTAGCGGCCTGGGGGAGAGATGCGCGCCTCAAGGCTTAGCCGTGTGTCGGTCTCATTAACATGCATGATGGGCAGTGCTCAGCAGGCAAGGCCCAGACCGGACGAACAAAGACGCACGCTGCTATGCATTCAAGTGCAGCTCCGTAGATATAGCTGCCTCCTCTGTAGGGCGTTGCTGGAACCAGTAGCTGCTTTGTTGCCACAAATGCATCCTTGTTTATATGGTGCCAGGCCAGCCCAGAGCCGTGGACTCACAAGACTGACGTCTCTGTTTATGTCTAGCCGTTAAGTATTTATTCTATTCTCTGAGTACAAATCCTTCACTATACGTTGACATGCACGGCTGTATGTGCAGAAACTTCGCTTTGCAAAGAGTGGTGTATTATTAATTAAGGCATCATTCCTATAGAGTTGTCTGCAATCGTTTGACATTTCAGAAGTGTGTTATAATATATTACAGCATGAAATATGTATTCAGTGTTAATAGATACAACAGCATATCTGAAATGATAGAGTATAAGTGTTCTGTATTTGTTTTTGGGTTAGGCCATGTGATAATTTTACGCCAAAATTGTTGTTAACTCTGCACCAACAAGACTGTGTCGTTTACAAAGATATGACTTATTCTTGCCAATGCATTGATCAAATTCAAGATTTTTCAGTCCAACATATATATGTTGCTGGAGGTTGACATTAAATTCAGTCGTGAAAATGCTTAAGGAACCTGCAAGCTTTTTGATCAGAATTTAAGTGATGCCTAACAAAACCCAACTTTGATAATTTGGAATGTTTTTTGTTAATGTAAAATGTATTAAGAAAATGCAATGCAATAGTATATGTGTAGAGACTTGCTAAAGGCTCCTCCTCCATCGGAGTCTCAATTGCTCTGGTTGATGGCAGCTCCATGGCTCAAGTTCCCTCAAACCCATTCAACTCGATGCTACTCCTGAATCTACTACCCTCTTCACCCCACAAGAACACATTCCATGTAGACTTCCTCAGCCATCCATAGGGAAGGAGGTTGAGATGGTTTCCCTTTGCCACTCTCAGTGCTGGAGATTTTTCACGGCTCAATATGTGAATATCTCTTCAGAGCTGCTCATCAGAAGCCTGATAATGCCCCTACCGTGTGAGGCGAAATTTCGCGAAGAGGGGAACGGTCGACACTGCTATCCTGAAAAGAGCATCTCTAGAGTAATTCTCAGTGGTGGATGAAGTTTAACATCATACAGTACATCGAACTGGTTCTATCAAGACAAGCGACATTTTAAATGTTTTTTTCCAGCAAACATGTATATAAAACATACACCTTGTCAGGTTGAATTAAGCGAATACTTTTAACTGACCAATATATAATTGTTTTAATACATTTCAATTTGTTATCCAAATGTTCTAGCAGCTGGTGACAATTATTCTCAAACGGCGTTGGCATAAAAGTCACATTTACAATACGCACACAAGTTTTTTATTCGAGACCATACATATCACATAAAAGGTCCGACTTTTTTGTAGAGCATGGCACAATGTTTAAATAAACCAAAAAGTCATTGACGTGTTTCCAAGTTTGCAAACAAAGAAATCCATTGCTGTGCGAAAAAGAAATAACACCAATTATATTGTGTGCCCTCTATGCAATCCACCAGTACCTGAATAGAAGTTAGCAGGCCATGCAATGCTGTCAGTGTTCCATATGTAGTTTCCTTGCGGCTGAATAAGCTGTAAAGGTTAACATGTGCATGCATTCGGAAGTGTAAAGAAAAGCTTCTATTTTGGCCACTCAACCCAGAAATCACAATTCCTTCCACCTGCTGCATTTTATTGCCAATGCTCTGTGGGAAACTGCACAGCTCCATACGCTCCTGTTTAAAAAAAACGTGCTAACAATGGCTTTCAATGTAGTGGTAGCTCTGTAAGCACTTTCAATAGAAAACAAGTTAAGTGATAGACATGCGCATGCAAAAAAATATAATTTTAGCTCATTTTAAAAGCGTCTTTAAACGACTTGTCCGGTAAACTTACCGACATCCCAGCACAACTGCCTCCAAAACAAAGCAGGACGATTCTGGAAAAGCCAGGACAGGTGGCAACTCTAACCTATAGAAGACCTGCTGTACAGACAAGGTTTGACTCATCCCGAGGGATTTGGAAGTGCTGATGACCGTAGGACTTCCAACAAGAGCCTACATCTTTATATATACAGCTCAAAGTGTGCTTGTCTGCTTGTCCAATTGGTCAGTACTTGTTCGGACATTTGAAGATCCAGGTCAAGAAAAGGCCACAGGGTTCAGGGCAAAGCCAGGTACTTCTGCGAGTACTTAATGACAACTGAGAATTACTAAGCTTCAAGTTGTTTCTAAACGTTATATATTGTGTTCTGTTTGGAGGCAGTGTTGTCTCAGTGACTGTCGTCTGATAATTGGTCAGCAGGAGGCACACAAATCCCAGGACCGAGCTCGACACGTAAACCGTGGAAGCAACCAAAACGT
This sequence comes from Geotria australis, assembly GCA_036362915.1. NCBI lineage: Eukaryota > Metazoa > Chordata > Hyperoartia > Petromyzontiformes > Geotriidae > Geotria > Geotria australis. The sequence continues at coordinate 3,388,519 of JAZEWU010000009.1, forward strand.
CGAGTGTTCTGAATTCGAAGTAATCCATCCATCCATTTTCAGAAACCGCTCAATCCTATACAGGGTCGCGGTGAGCCGGAGCCCATCCCGGCAGACACAGGGCGCAAGGCAGGGGAACACCAAGGATGGGACGCCAGTCCATCGCAGGGCGCCTGGGGAAATTTAGTCAGTACGCCAATTAACCTGGCAGCATGTCTTTGGACGGTGGGAGGAAACCGGAGTGCCCGCCGAAAACCCACGCGGACACGGGGAGAACATGCAAACTCCACGCAGAAAGGCACCCCGAGCCGAGATTCGAACCCGGGACCTTCTTGCTGTGAGACAGAAGCGCTACCCACTACGCCACCGTGCCGCCCTACAATTAGGGGACTTAACAGTGCGTTTAATATGGTTCGTATAAATGGGTTCTTTATGTGTAAGCTGCTTCGTTTTAATCACACGAGTTGGTGTGAGCTAATTGGCCTGCGGACTAAATTGCCCCCTGTGCCCTGTGATGGACTGGCGTCCCATCATGGGTATAGCCTTGCCTTGCGCCCTGTGTCTGCCGGGATAGGCTCCGGCTCACCTCGACTCCGTACAGGATTAAGCGGTATCTGACAATGGATGGAGTTGGTGTAAGATCGTTTCAAGCATGAGGTTTCTGCCACCGCGTGGTGAAGTGCGGCGATGCTCACAGAAGGCTTCTTCTTCTTTGCGATTCTTCGAAGCACGATGGTCAGCCTCTGGACATCTTTTGGGATGTGTACAAACATTACAAATCAGTCTAGATATAGTATAGATTTCACTTGTCGATACCGCTTCAGGGGCGGCACGGTGGCGTAGTGGGTAGCGCTTCCGCCTCACAGCAAGAAGGTCCCGGGTTCGAATCTCGGCTCGGGGTGCCTTTCTGTGTGGAGTTTGCATGTTCTCCCCGTGTCCGCGTGGGTTTTCGCCGGGCACTCCGGTTTCCTCCCACCGTCCAAAGACATGCTGCCAGGTTAATTGGCGTACTGACTAAATTTCCCCAGGCGCCCTGCGATGGACTGGCGTCCCATCCTTGGTGTTCCCCTGCCTTGCACCCTGTGTCTGCCGGGATAGGCTCCGGCTCACCGCGACCCTGTATAGGATTAAGCGGTTTCTGAAAATGAATGAATGAATGAATGATACCGCTTCAGGTGGCCTATCTTTTGTGGTTCCACTTTCTGTGTGTGGTCAATAAGAATGGAGTTTGTGATAACCGTGTCGGGTCGCAAGGTGGTGCAGTCGTAACGTTGGCGCCTCACGGGAAGAAGATTATTAACTCACGGCGGTTCGATCCCGCCTTGGGCGCCTTTCTGTGTGAAGTTTGTGTGTTCTCCACCTGTTCTGCATGGGTTTCCTCCGGACTTTCCGTTTTCCTTCCACAATAAAAAAAAAACGCTCATTAATCGGCCGGTAACATCATAATATATAGGACGCAGTGTCTGGCGTGTTGGCACCGGCTAACAGCGTGGCTTGACTTCCCCCCCCCCAACCTCTGCACGTTACCTCGAACCTCTGAGTCGTTCTCTCTTCGAGTGAATACCTTCACAATTGAATATGTGTGCGTTATAAATGTTATTCATGTTTATATTACAGTATATAGTACGCAGTGTGCCAAATGTTAGCGCCGTCTAATAGCGCAGCTGCCTCCCTCCGCCTCTCTGCGGTTTCCTCCTGCCTCTGAGTCGTTCCTTCTTTGAACGAATACTGTGCGCATCATACATTGTAAATTTGAAATTTCACAAAACAAATGAGGTTTCTCCGCAGGGTTGCTGGGCTCACTCTCCGTGACAAAGTGAGGAGCACAGAAATCCGGGAGAACCTCAGAGTAGAGTCGCTGCTGCTTCTTCGGATTAAGAGGAGCCAGTTGAGATCTTGTTCTTTCGGTCATTACCCAAAGTTCATGACCGTAGATGAGGATAGGTACATAGACTGACCTCTAAACCGAGAGCTTTATCCTCGGACCAAGCTCCCGCTTCGAAAACAGTTGTGTGTAGTTATGAGCACTATCCAGAATTACATAACGTTGTACTACTAAGCTTCAAGTGCAGAGCAAAAAACATCCATCTGATTTCATTCCAATGCTGGTCTCACCCATTGGCTATAATTTCTGCATGCCCAGCAGCGCCGTCAGTTTGTTGGCTGCACATCGATCAGTGAAGCAATCGTAACTGACCGGTCAAAGGTAAACTTTTTGCAGCGATACATAATTGCAGATGATTGGTCTTTTTGCCACGTCGCACATGCGTGTGTTTGCCAAGTGCACAACGGAGAGACTAACCCAGCTACTGTTCCGTCTGGCCACTCATGGGCAAACACGAGTGACTGTTCAGACGTTCGTGGATGTTGTAAACGATTTGCGCATATTTATCAAGTTTTTCTTATAAACTGTACCAGATAAAGAATTTTAGTGTACCGGAATCGTTAGGTTATATGGACAGGGGTGGTGACACCACGCAAAACGTGTAATAAATCGGTGGCGGTTATTTTATAGGTGTTCAATGCGGTGAAGTGTATCGGAATATGATTAGGTCTCATCATTATAACGCGCGCAGTATTTGTTCAATGTCGAAGGCAATTCGTTCGAAGAGAGAATGACTCGGAGGCGCGAGGAAACGGTGGGAGGGAAGGGACCATGCGATTAACCATTTCTACACAATGCGCCCTATATATCACGATGCTATCGGCCAATTAATGAGTGTTTTTTAGCTACTAGGCTGTTTGGGCCCGATACTCGGGTCTCCTCAACTCATCCGGCTCACCGCGACCCTGTGTAAGATGGAGCGGTTTCTGACAGTGAATGAATGGATGGGGGGGGGGTTCTGTGTGTCACTGTGCAGTAAACTCCCGCAACATCTCCGCATCGCCGACTCTTACATTTGATCCTCAGCTCATCTAAAAATTCTGGGAACAACACTAGACCCCACACTCACTTTCAGCACCCACATAAACAACATCACCAGATCCTGCAACTACCACCTTCAAAGCGTGCGACCAACCAACCACAAAATGCATGGAGACTCTACACTGACTACTCATCCACAAACGCATCACTTATAAAACTGCAATAATATGCCACCGCGATATCCACACAGGACACCCTAAATACCGCGCATCACTACTCCGGCCACTCGCATCAACACAATCCCGTACTCTGCGCAGCTCATCACAGCACCTACTCCAGACACCGCGCTCACTCACAACCTTCGCGAAACGCCGATTCTCGGTCGCGGCACCCACAACCTGGAACAGCCTGCCACACCTATTGCGTCAAACACAGTCCCCCGCAGCCTTAAAACAACTTTTAAAAAGTCACCTCTTTACCGACTCACAACAAAACGACTGAACAGGGCTCCGCACTTCCGAATCAACAGACACAACTACGTTACAATGCAGTAAACATTTTAAAGGCCTTTGTGAAGTGTCTTCTTTGCAGGTGGGTGAGTAGGTATAAGAGTTTATGCGTGTTGATAGCTTGCCTTTTACTGACAACACATCGCGAGTGCTGCAAATCAGGTTTCTAGTACATTCTGGACTACTTGTCCTGCGTCAAATTTCACAAATAATATTCTGGATGGCAAACAACGCCCAAGTGCGTGCGTCAGTGTGCCATCGGCAGGGGTCCTGGGCGGGGTGTGTCGGCTTGTTTGTGCAATAAGCCATTTTCTCGCGTTTGTACCCCTAACTATGTGCAGACACGGACAGCAACACTTCTGTCAACATTTCTGTGTGATAACCAGTTTCGAATTCTCGAATGCCAAACGGTGATGTGGTATTTCGATGTATTCGTTGCTGTTGTCTTTTTGTCAAGACGATGAGAGATTGATACTGTAAAGAATCAGATGTGGGGTAGGGATGGGGCGGGGTGTCTGGTGATTGGAGTGGATATTAAAGTCAGGGCGTGAACTTTGTTCGGGGCTCATTTTTCTGTCCTGTGTCTGCTGTAGATGTGTGTTATTACAGCGGAAAATACCCTGTGTCTGACAAAACGTCTCGCCTGTCGGATCTCCTCAACCCAAGTTTATCATTTGTGGTTGCACATTATTAAGTTGTGTTTTGCATCTTCTACGTATTTGCAAAACTTTGCAATATTAGCCTCTCTCTTTATATAATTTGTCCAAACTGTATTGAGCAGTCAAACCGATCAACATTCCACTTTGCTTGATGATGCTGTGCTGAGATAAGGATGCTTGTACAATTCAAACGAAAACACCATAACAGGCACGTCTTCATTTAAAATGTCGCCATGAGCTTGAAGCTATAGTCACTACCGTCAAAGACTAACCTTAGATCCCAGTTAGGATTTTAATTTCTGCCTAGTTGTGATTGCAAATCTTTATTTGTATTTGAAATGTCCCAAACGTTGCACTATTCCATCTCAATGTTGAATACGCTACCTATAATATGTTTTAGTTTTTCCCATCGCAATGCATTACTGTATTTGTAGTTGTTCATTTGAAAAATGTGTACAATGCTGGGTGTAAATATGCTTTTTTTTGTTCGGTTAATTTTTTTAATATTTGTATTTATTTATTATTATTTTTCTCAATTCGCATGTTTGTTGTGTCGCAGGAATCCCGTCAAGAGCTTGCAAGCTTACTGGGAATTGGTCTGCTGTCATAATAAACATCGATCTATCATCATTATCAGTGCCCACTTGATCCTGTACTATAATGTACAGGGTGGCTGGAGCCTATCCTGGCATGACGTAGAGCTATACGCAGGATGAGACACCAGTCCATCACAGGGCCCTCGGAGCGATTTACTCAGGCCACTTATCCTTGACAGCATATCGTTGGAGGTGGGAGGAAACAGGATTCCGAATTCAGCCTCAGCAGCTAAAAGCGGCCTGCAACATGATGCACAGAGATGGATTTCTGCCACATGCACTGAAGGAGAGCCACATTTATGCCAACTCTGCACTGCGGGCACAATGAGAGATTTTCCTTTTCTTATTAGTACAGTACAGTAGCTGTTTCAAAGATTTGTTTCAACAGATGCCCGCGTTGACGGCCCTCGATGACAACCAATGACAAATAACTTTGCTTGCCAAACGGTAAAATGTATTTACTTGGTGATGTATATCTTTTCTCAATCCCATTTTCGAATAAATAAGAATGATTCACAACAGAAATGTATTGAAAACGTTGACTAATTATGTTTTTACTACAGCATTTTATTTAAACGCTTTTCAATATACGTGGCAGTATATAGCTTAGAGTTATCTAGTTTACGTAAGATATAACCTATTCATCATTATAGCCAGGGGAACCTGACCACAACGGGCACGCTTAAAGGTCAAACAAGACAGTTGTTTTTCTGCATTCCAGTGGCATGTGCCATACGTATACACTACGCTGACGGGTCAGCGACATTTCAGTTTGGAAAGAGCAGTCCTAAATCTGCTGTAAATTCAATTGTATAAGTCGGGCGAAGAGGTTTGCATCCTCATCAACCGTAGTTTTATAGCAGCAGTGCTATCATAACAATGTCCACTTCAATTAAAATTTCACATTACTCATTCGATTTTACAGGTCAATAATTTCACGACTTTGTATTCTTGCATTCTTAGCTACTAATGTTGATATGACACGGTCAAGTTTATTTAAGCATTCAGGCAAACATTTATTTATCTACTCCTACTAAATGTGCCGCACGTCGTTTGCATGTATGCAAACATTGTTTCCACAGTCTATCAAGCCAGGTTTCTAACAGCTCACAAAAATACACTATATCTCGCTAGTTATAAACAGGCTGCCATTTGTCCTCCCGTAGCCATTAATGGATTTGTCCCGTGGCACACAGGTTAAACTTGGCGCATGAATCGTGCCAAAACATTCCCAGCCATCCGCGTGACTTTATGACCACTTCCTAATGTCACAATCTATAAATAGGTGCCGTTAGTATACGTGACATTGTGCTTCACGTTTCCTGTCCATTCAGCACTAATGTAATTGATGATTGCATCATAATAATTAGCTCAATTAGGCATTTTATAGAAAGACAAGTACAGTTTAGGTTGAAATACTTTGTTCTGTGATGCATACTGGAAATTGTCATTCTTGTTTGCGACTAAACATTTATGTTTTGGAATATTTTATCAGGTACAATAAGCAGTGGACATGTAAAACAAGTATATGACGTGGCCCGTGGGTGAGTATGCAATCTGGATATTTTAACCACATGCTGTGTATCAAAAGATGCCAGGGATGCTTTTATGAGTGTGATGTTTGGTGGCTTTGTTAACGGTCTAATTCCACACTCTTCAACCCAGGGAAATATGTTTATCCAAATAGGGAAATAAGCTAAATCCTGTGTAAACCCAAACAGACCACACAGTGATCCATTGTGGATGTAACGTCGGCATTAGCAATGAAACACAGTGCACTCTGCAACTGCTGCTGGTGAAGATACAAATACAGCCCGGTTTTACGTCCCATAATTCCCCTGTGCTCAGCTGCTCCTGTAGTCAGTAATAAACACAGATGGAGAAATTAAACATATTAATGTTAAGACGATTAACTTTTAACATAAATACTCCATCCATCCATCCATTTTCAGAAACCGCTTAATCCTATACAGGGTCGCGGTGAGCCGGAGCCTATCCCGGCAGACACAGGGCGCAAGGCAGGGGAACACCAAGGATGGGACGTCAGTCCATCGCAGGGCGTCTGGGGAAATTTAGTCAGTACGCCAATTAACCTAGCAGCGTGTCTTTTGACGGTGGGAGGAAACCGGAGTGCCCGGCGAAAACCCACGCGGACACGGGGAGAACATGCAAACTCCACGCAGAAAGGCACCCCGCGCCGAGATTCGAACCCGGGACCTTCTTGCTGTGAGGCGGAAGCGCTACCCACTACGCCACCGTGCCGCCCAATACTCATATATATATATCTTTCAAGCATTCAACAATATATTTTTCTCAATAAATATGAATGCTGTAGAACACTTTGTGAACGGCTCTTTAAAAATATACATTAGTACAGTATTATTAATGTGACAGGGTTGAACGGTAGTGCAGTGATTGGCACACTGAACACTGCTACCTGAGTTTGATACCTGACCATGGGTAACCTCAATTTTACATTATATTTGAAACGGTCATGGGCTCTCCTCCCCCTTCACAAAGCTGCACCCATTGATGTGGTGAAGTATGTTCTACAACCCCCACACCATGACCAACTTGGCATAAGGAGGCCATTTTGACGTCAGAACAACATAGAGGGCTATATATATGGCACAGCATGTTCGGCTTCACCCAGATACACTCGGAACTCAGGAGGCCTGAGGATGCCTCAAAAATGGGAGGTGAAACGTCGCAAAGGAGAGAGCGGGAGCGCTCGACACGGCTATCCCGAAAGAACAGCTTTAAACAGCAACGATCATGCATCGAGCCGTGTAAACCTACATCATTACAAAGGGTAGTACATTATTGCGATGTTAAGTATGTACATACTAAAAATGGCAACATCATACTTATCGATACCTAAGGTCAGTTAGTGCTAAGGGTTTGCGGAAACATGGGAACTGGAGAATGGTACGATTTATATTAATTCATGTTTATTTGCTCACGGTAGCAATGTTTGGTTTAAATAATTTTAAAAGAATACTTTATATGACATCCACTATAAACAATGCACTAATGTTCCTGTGAGCCTGTGATACAGGACGTTTCTTGAAACAAATGCCTCAGTATCTGCGTCTCGCTTCGGCTGGGCGGGGAATTTGTGCGCGTTATAAATTGTATTATTTTTATTTTTTAGAGCCACAAACATGAAAAAGACATTTGTTTTGTTCTAAGCAAATCAGAGGTGAGATTGGGGCTGTCGGGAGCAAGTGAACCTTGAACAAGAGGTTCCTGGTTACCTCAGGTAGCACCTGACCAACCTAATAAATTCATGCCATATATTCCAATGGCTTGTAAAACTCTACGGGCATATCGTTGTATTTTTCCCTAGATTATTCCTTCATCCACTGTTGACCACCATAAATGAATGAGAAAAACAACAACCTTTCTAGCCCTTTCGATGATATTGTTGGGGACAGAATGGTGTATTGTGTTTTAGCAGTAGGAATCTCCTTACCTTAACTAAAAAGTAAAGGGCTGGCCCTGCGATGCTTTGCTCACACCACTGGTGGTGAAACGGCCTTCACTAGGGGAAGCTCTTGGTTTCCTCTGCAGGGGGTATTTTATTTACTCTCTCACCTTGGTCAGACGTCTTCAAAGAGGTGGGAGTACGGTATGCACATTTTACCTCACCACACGCCAGCTAAAGATTGATTAGCTGTGGTGAACCCATGCATATTGCTTCATCACGAGCTATATGAGTACCAAAAGTTCATGCTGCATGCCTCGAGTTGTGAAAGTCACCAGCTCCTGAATAAACTGTAGCGGAATGAAATTGACCTTTGTGATGCATTTTATATGGCTCCAGATTTTTATAATTTTCCTCACTATAGACTGAAAATTAATGTAAAATAATAAAATTATAATAATAATAGCATTTATATAGCGCCTTTCACCCGAGGGTCACAACGCGCTGCACAAAGCTGCAGAGAGAACGACATGTGCACTGTACTGTAAAGCTCTATATATAATGGCGCTAGGCATGCATCAGATCGCCAATAATTTCCTGACCTTTCATTGGTTGACACCGTTCGCGACGTCAAAACCAGCCCACTGGACGGTGTACAGTGTGTTTGTTCAAACCGGTCCAGTTTGCTTGTACTGAATCACTACAATTATGCACTCCCAGAATGCCATGCGGCCAATGCGTTATGTAAAAAAAAATGTGGAGTACGGGGATAATAATAATAATAATATCAATTTATATAGCGCCTTTCACCCGAGGGTCACAAAGCGCTGCACAAGGGCCGCGAAGAGGACGGCATGTCAACAACGAAAGAAAAAACACTAAAAAACCAAAGCAACAGAAATTAAATAATTAAGGCTACTCGAATACACTGAAAGGTCGTGAAACTGGCAAGGTTTACAACTTAAGAAAACCATAGTTTGTTATATCATAGTTCATTGGGAGCAAGTGCAATATGCTTCCTATCTAGTTTTTATCACGATCTTTGTTTCATATAAAATGCGCAACACATGTTATGGCCAATCGGTTTTGCAACACCTAGAGTAGAGCCATTGTATTTATATGAGAAAAACAAAGTTTAATTTTAAATGTTGGTGCAGGTGCGCCTCACCACCTTTGGTCCGGAGCCTCACCCTGTTTACCCGACTCTCAACCGCTCCAGCTCAAAGCTCCTACTTTGGGAAACCTCGATTCGAGCAGTTAATGCTCGGATTTTACCCGATCCTGAGTACATAACCCTAGGACGGAGCATGTTGAGCATCTGTTGTTGTATTTTCATCGACTGGATTTTGCCAGTGCCATATTTGCCAATCCCACCGGTTTCAGCATTTTATTTAAACGTTTTAGTGCGTACAGATTATCAAAGGAAACATAACACGCATTTTTGCTTTCACTAACATTTAATAAAGTGGCGTTATTAGCTTTGGCAATATTAATTCAGTATGCTTGGCAAGTATGCACAACTGTTGACCCGCAATTGATGTTCCAACCTCGACGAAACTAAATTATAATTGAGCAGAATAAATAGTGGAAAGTCTGTGGTTTCACCGACAAGTTGCTTAAAGGTGGGGATATGTTACGTGTGTCTGCTGGTAGCCTGGAATCAAGCCAGATGCCTGGAAATGGGGTCTCGTGGTCATCATCTGTAAAATAAAAACAAGTGTGACTAGCGGACCACAGCAACGTGGTGTTATTTTGCTCTCAGTCCCTGCCAAGGTTGTGGCCCGTTTGCTTCTGGCAAGGCTCCACGATCATCTGCCGTTAACTCAGTGGCCTGAACAGACTGGCTGCATACTCAATCCCGTTAAAATGTGCTGTAATCAGATATTAGCACTTCGTGTCCTTTTCCAGTGCCATTGTGGGTTTTGGCGAAAGCTGCTCACAGCCTGTTGATCTCAATAAGCCATACAAATGGGATGCATCAGGGGACACTTTGGCCGGGCTGGGGTCCTGTGACGTTGGTTAAAATCAGGAACCGACAGTGTTGTGAAGTGCTGTGGTCATGCCTACTTCCGAGTGCATTCTGGGGTGAGGCAGCAACGTGTGCCTGTCCCTACACATTTCAATACAATATAGCACCAACAATCGACGGTAATATGCGAGGGCTGTCTTTCAAACCATTCAATCCACAGCACGCTGTGATATTTATTATTCACGTAAAAAAAATCGTGGATATTAGGTGTTTTGAGTTTCGCGACGTAGTTAATGCCTAAACATGAGACCCACAAAGAAAAATGAATTCACAACAATTGCCTTATTGTTCGCAAAATGCAGAGTAAATTGTGCAATTGATGACCTAGCTGATATGTTAGGGAGAGTTCGGTGTTTCCATAATACATAAAGAACGCCAACGAATTAAAGGAGTCACACGGCTAAATTATCCCATAATGCGTGGCACATCGCTCCAGAGTGAGACTTTCAGGATTTAGGCACACTGTGTGCCGCCGGTTATGGGATTTGTGAGTAGGTTCCCCCCATTTCACCATATATATTTGGGTTTCTGCTGTACTGTAATTAAGTTGGTATAAAATTGCTCTTAAGGGCTCCTATTTTCGGGTAGTTTGGACGATGCCTCCAACGTGGGCGGCAAAACCTCACGAGGGAGAGGAGAAACGCTCGACACGGCTATCTCGAAAGAGCAACTAAAGAGAAAATCTCATACATCGAGCTGTTAAAAACATACCGTAGGCTGTCCTATCAATTTTTAAAATGCTGCAATCAACGTGATATTTTTCTATAGTTGTATAACGTGTGTAATGATACGCATTTAGCATACATGGGCAACAAAACGCTCACCATTTTATGGATACTTTAAAGTTTATTTAAGAAATACTTCAAACAAAATAAGTACAATGGATTGAATGATTGTAAGGCCAGCCCTAAAATCCACCCAAGTGTGAAAAGTGTTGCATCAAGATTTCCCACCATTATTGCATATGCATTTCCTGTAGCTAATTGAGGTAAATTAATGCTGAACGACTTAATGGGCCACAATGTTGACAAACATGATCATGTCTATTTCTAATTCCAAAAATACAGATATTTCAAGCAGGACACAACCATAACTTAACCTTGGTGGCATGATCAGTAAAAAGGAACACTTTCCAAAGACATTTTCATTCAGTCTTTAGATGTATTTAGTCATGTAATTAAGGTAAAAACTAATAAGTTAGGGTTCTGTTAGGGTTCTCACTTAGACATCACCTGTATCATTAACGTTTTCCTTGCATGATCATAGTCTCTCCTGAACTGTATGATCCGCTTGTGACCAAATTGTATTAAGATGACTTTCCTTACCAGGTAGGAAAACTCAAAATACATTAATTTCTGTACAAAGCTACAGGGTTATTGTATAAATGCAACAAGGCACATACATTTTGCTGTGTAATAGCATAAGCTAGTGGGGATAGATTAATGTTCACCGCTTCATCAACTTCACAAGTGGGACACAGATTTAAATTGTAAAATGCCACACAATACATTTCTGGATAAGAAAATAAGAGAAAAATATATATTTCCTGTTAACACCCTCCACACCCACAGATTTTAGTGATAAAATACTAATTACATATTTATAAAAGAATAACTTTACAATCTTAAAAACTAACATTTGAATTTATTTCATAGTCTGCAGTTATTGTGCATGAAAATAAATGTACATCATCATCGTCATTTTAAATCGGTGATAATGACATTGTAAAAATCGTCATTTGGTGCTCAAATGACCATTTTCCTTCAGAAGTAATATACAAATGTCGAATGATATATTCTGGATGTACATTCTATATAGTGCATGACACCAAGGACATAACTCCCTACCTTGTGTCACATTTTTGACGATTGCAGTGTGAAAATACTAACATTTGCAGCTGTGTTGATTGGTCCAGAATATTAGTAACTCCCGTGATTTAATTAAAATTCGATCATCAGAAAAGTGTTTGTTCATAAAATAAGCATGCATATGGGCAAACTTACTACAAGCGCTATGACCACCAACATTACCGCACTTGTTTAATGCGTGACCATTTTTATCTTATTATCTAATTATGTTGGTGATGAATGTCAAATTCAACTAGTATCTATCAGCAGTAAGGCTGCAGGTATAATGGAATTATAGTGACTGTACATTTCAAAGTACTCCATTTCAATTGGCTCACTGTTGAGTTAAGAGATTTGCATAACATTTGCAATCGATTGAACAAGTAAACTTTGTTAAAAGTGGCTTCCAATGACTTTGCAGTTTAAGCCTTTTGATAAACATTCCCTGCACACAGTACCGAACAAACAAGTCCACGTTTGTGATTAACTTATTGTTGTGATGTTATGCCAATACACCTCTCTTTACGATTAGGTCTTGCCAGAGGTTGTCTAGTTGTCCTCAGCCATAGCCTTGACCTCCTGTTAATAAAATAAAACAACCAATATTTAAATATTAGAACAGCAGTGACAACAAAATAGCAGACAAAATGTCACAAAAGTGCAAGCGCTGCTATGAACTCTGATGCCATGCAAGTAATATGCTATGTAGAACAAACGGAGCTGTATGCCCTCTTTGGCAATGCGCGCGTGAAAAAAAATTAACCTTTGTATTATTGGCATCACAGAGCTTGAAAAAAAGCACCAAAAAGTACATAATGTACAGCCAACAACCTTAATTGGATAACCTGCACAGATCATAAATGTTTTGTAAAAACCTTGCATAACCACATTTATGAATTTTAATGTATATATTTGCATGAATGTATTTCCATGAGCTTTGCTTGCAGGAATCGTGTCGGATGCCTGTTTTCTGGAAAACGTTGCTTTATTGAAGAAAAGTGTGTAAACATATTTAGATTCCACAGTATTTTATCCAATTTAGTAATGGTCTCTTACATTGCTTGGAAATCGATATGTTGCTTTAATTCAGTGCAACATCGTAATAAATAAAAATGCCCAATTTCTGAATCGAGGATGATAGGCAATGTGGGACTGGTAATATTCCACATGCTACTGGGTTATAAACATTTGCAAAATGTATTGTTTAACTTTTAAAATAGTAAAAAAATTAATTTAAACAGGCAAAAGCTTCATCAATCTTGAATGAACTATATAAATAAAAGGAAAAGGTGTCCCTTCCTGGGTATAGCCCTGCCTTGCACCCTTATGTCTGCCGGGATAGGCTCCGGCTCACCGCAACCCTGTGCAGGATTAAGCGGTTTCTAACAATGGCTGAATGGATGGAAAAGGTGCCTTCATGAGATGTGTTTTGCTCATGCCACTGCTCGCAGATAGGCATTTACTACAGGGAGCTCCAGATCGCTCCCATGAGCGGACTGTTGGTCTACTCTTCCACACTGGCCAGATGCATTGGACGAGGTAGGAGTATCTACACTTTACACCATCTGCCGATTTGATTGTGGTGTACCCATTGGCAATGCTGTTGAGGAATGCAAGGAGAATAGGCTTAATAACCGGCACGTGTTGTTTAAATAACGGGAGATGTTTTCATCAATAAGCGATGTCCGTTCTCGATGCGCAGCAAAACACTTACGAAGGGTGTGCGTTCGCCAAATTTGCTGTAGAAGGTCATCTTGACCTCATTCTTGTGGCCTGTGCGCTCGTCAAAGCAGTGGCAGCTGCCGAAGGAAGGGCTGTAGAGGTGCAGACTGATGGCCGTCTCCGAGTGGCTTACGTTCTCAACTCGATGCAGTCCCATGCTGTCTGCAAGTCACACAACCGCACATGGGCAAGGATACACATTAAAACTGGCTGCTATACTCCCACAGCCTCAAATTCAGTGCATGCCGCATAGAATAGAGTGTGAGAAAAGACACGACTATATTGATGGGTACCACAGTCTTGTACGCATGCATAGATGTGTTCATATTCCAACCTTAGACAAGTATGTTGCACATCAAACATATGATTGATGCCTGTAGAATTATTCAAACTCTTCAGTACTCTTGAACCTGATATTAGCGCCACCATTTAATTAACTGCATTAAAATAATACAAAAAATCCCCTGAAAATCCTGAACAGACTGTAGAGTCAAGTGCTGTTAGCGGGCACCTACAAAGGTCAGCACGGCACACGAGAGGGAGGGTGACCAGCACCACGCCCTGCTGCCTGTGTCTCCCGAGTTGACACCACACTAGGTACTCATTTGAGGCCGAGTTCACCTAGGGGAGGCCCAGGATATGTTCAGAAAATGTTCAATGGTGTTGGCTCCGAGAGGGAATCTCTCAGATCACCGGGTTCGTAGCGCAGTACGATAACCGCTTCAATACTGCTCCCCATATGCACTACATTACCATACCTCGGACTGGCAACACAAATCCACTTGGATTGAAACAGCCTCATGTTAATATCAAATTACAGAATAATACTCTTCCAAAAATGTAGTCAGAGGGAACAGTAGTGTACACGGCATAAAAAGCACAAAACTCGAATCAAGTGCCCACGCATGATCTCGCACCACTAGGTGCCCTTGTATCATTTGTCAAGTTGGTTGTGTGTGCAATGCACCATTGATGTACGTGACTTGATCCTCATAGTAGAGATTCTCAGACATCTTTTTCAGCTCCTGTTTCTTGGTGCTGGGTGTGGGAAACTCGTACATCGTCTCCTTCAGCTGGCCCTGCAGGACCTTAACGAAGCAGTGGGCGTCCATGTGGTCATGGATCGAGCTGAGCACAAGAGATGTTCTTGTTAGTTTTAATGTCGAGGGTTTCAATGAACAGCCAAGCAGATAAATGCAATTTTCATGCATTTATAGAGATCGATGTCGACCCTGCATGCAATTAGATTACAATGTATTAATAATGATTATGCTTCTTGATCCCCTCCCTGCTAGACAACTGCCAACACGAGCTACATAGCTCAATGGTTCCTTCCAGCTTAAGTAAAAACTGACTGTTTAACCCAGGAAAGTCTTCACGGAGTCCCATGACCTTTTTTCAGGAGGGTTCTGCCGAGTTTTCACAGTAGGGAGCGATGTTGGTACGTAGATTCCAATTGAGTCATTTGAGATGTAATTTTTCAAATGTGAACAATAACACTGGCACAGAATAATTTACTGTTGCAAATGACGACATGGGATCTCTAATAGCCACTGTTAAATTGTATGTACGGGCAACATACAAGCTGTAATTATTATTGCATACAACTTAGATAAAAGTATAATATTGCAATAATGTGTGATGTGACTGCTTCAAATAACAGACAATACGACCATTCTAATTCAGAATAAATCTGTATATTGGTGCACAATATAAAAAAAATGCATGAAGTCAAAAAACTTTGAATTTTCAAAGCATATTGAAACTTGATAGTTGTTGCAAACCATAAAACAATCAGTAAATATGACCCCGATAGTAAAATCCATGCTATACAGCAAATATACAGCATAGTGTACAATTTCACTTTACATTTTCATTATAATCAAGAGATAGTCCGTCTTTTTTGTCAATGCACAATAGTTGCTTGTGAATCACATTCTTCAAAAGTTATACCATGCCACTCTTGCCAAACTACATTCTGAAAATGGCGTCTTTTAAATGGAAATAATGAACTGCGCAACATCACTCACCGACTCCTTGTTGCTGTGCAAACCCCATTAACTGGTTTGCAAATGATTTGTACTTGATGTAGAAAATTAAATGTTCACTTTTTTCGATGTTATACTTATTAATTTACAAAATCTTTCCATATGTTGGTGCGAGATGCGGCACATTGCTTAGCAGTGCACATTGCTATGAACCCCGTAACCCGAGTTTGATTCCCCGTCATGATACATAGTGTGGCTGTTAAGCAGTATTGAAATTTCAAAGCATGGCATTTAAAAGTGGAGAATAAAAGTATTTAATATGTAAATACTGTCTAATTGAAGAATTTAGGATCCGTACCTGCCATGACCTTCTCCCCAGCAGAGCAGCATCAGATTGAACTTCCCATTTCCTTCATCAACCAAGTTCCTGGTGTACCTACAACAAACAACAGGAAGACTTGTAAATAAGACGTGACCTGCAGTGTCACACAGACAGATTACACAAACACATAGTTCACCAAATATCACAAATCACATCCGCAAACTATAGAAAGGTGCTATATGGTTTGCAGATGTTTTGTTTACGTCCCTGGGGCAGTGACAAAACAAAGCAAACATTGTTCGCAAAACGAACTACCGCCAGGCTACGTCACCCAGCACTTGTTGCAGAGGTTCAGAGTTCCAGCAGGTGTATTAACCGGACAGATGTTGCATCTGCTTTACCGTGAACATTAACATCTGGGTCCTTGTCAAAATGTGAAAAATGTTCTTCAAAGTACCCTATTAGCATGCGCATCGCAGTCATTGCCCTGACTTAAAATACTTGGCAGCATCCTCTATCGAAAAGATTCATTAGAATCAGTGAAGCTTTCCTGGGTAAACAAGTTAATACATTTTTTTTTTATGGTAGCTATAAAGATAACATTTGCAGTATTAAAATATGCATTGGTATTAACTTATGTTTCTCAAATTACTCTTAACGTCCATGTAGGTGTATCAAATACATACGGATATAACAAGGGGTTTATTTTGCCACATCTAAGTTGTTATGTTAAATTGTCTGTAGAATATAACAATTTACGGCCATTCATCCTAGACAGCATGTCTTTGTACAGTGGGAGGAAACCAGAGTACCAGCCGAAACCCCACGCAGACATGGGAAAAACAAACATGCAAACTCCACAAATAAATGCACCCGTGCTGGAAATTGAATCCAGAAAATTCTTGCCACAGTGCTACTTCACTGCGTCGCCATGCCACCCGACAATACTTTAAATAATTTAACACAAAGGCTTTCGTGACCAATGTTATCCATAGTCTAGCTCTTTTCATGAGTTAGGTCACGTAAAAATGTATCCTTAGTCAGATCCTTGTCCCTGATGAAGCTGATTGCAACTATCAGCGAAACGTCGTAACTTAATTGTAAATGTTGTGGGTTTGCTCTCCAATAAACCGGTGTGCTGAAGTAGTAACGAATTTGCACGTTTTTGTTCACGTGACAACCCTTTACTGATTGGCTGTGTCGGGTGGAGGCTTGTTTACGACATACATTTTTACGTGACCTAACTCATAAAAAAGCTAGACTTTAAATCATCTAATTAATTTCACAGAGAGAAGCAATTATCTGACTGTGATTAACAACCCCACATTTGCAAATAATCAGATTTGGCAGGAATGGCAAGTTGGGGAATGGAGTTTAATTCCTGGTATTTTCCCACATGTGCAACCCCAACAATAACAACGCCACCAACTCGCATATAATATTTAAAACACCAACAACACATTTCACTATGTGGAGCTATTTTAACTTGGCTCCATGTTTCTCACAATGTGCACTACTGTGACAAACAGCCCTAAAATATCACAGTTGTTGAAAGAAGGGTTGGCTAGAGCGGAGAGCCCATTTGTATTCCAGTCCTTTATATTGCGTGGAGGGCAGTGTGCGGGCAACCGTGCTCTAAGCACACAACAATGCTAGCTTCAGTTTTTACCCAATGCAGTTTTGCATAAAAAAAATCAACATAGCGTAATGTGGTATAATTGCTTTGTACGGTTGCCTACATTAATTTACATGTCTCATGTATGCATACGATGCGCGTAAGTATGCTGTTACAACGCATTTAGAATGTTCATTTACATGACTGGCACGTTTCACAAATAATTATTTCGCACGTTCGTAAATGGTCCACACGTGGTTGCAATCACACCAACAAGCAGCATCGTAGTGATAATCACATTTGAATGTGTAAATCTTGTTTGCCACGTCACACTTAAAAAGTGTGAAGTATGGACGTTAAAAAACAGGTTTACTTTAACCCAACCTTACCATCACCCACATTCCAAGTACTAATCCTAAACGTAATTGCATACAACGAGGGGGTGGTGGATGGACGGAGGATTCCTTCATAAAGCATCCATCCATTTTCAGAAACCGCTTAATCCTGTACAGGGTCGCGGTGAGCCGGAGCCTATCCCGGCAAACACAGGGCGCAAGGCAGAGGAACACCGAGGATGGGACGCCAGTCCATCGCAGGGCGCCTGGGGAAATTTAGTGCGCCAATTAACCTGGCAGCATGTCTTTGGACGGTGGGAGGAAACCGGAGTGCCTGGCGAAAACCCACGCGGACACGGGGAGAACATGCAAACTCCACACAGAAAGACACCCGAGCCGATATTCGAACCCGGGACCTTCTTGCTGGGAGGCGGCAGCGCTACCCACTACGCCACCGTGCCGCCATCCTTCATAGAGCGGTGGATTGATAATAATTCTAATGGGGACCAGTTGGGAGCTGTGCATCCGTGTAAGAGCGAGACGATTCTTACCGAAACTTGTCAAACTTTGCGAAGCGCTCCCAGTCGGTGGAGTGACACGGGTATGAAGCCATGACGGCCTTCACCTCGTCCACGTCCACTTTGTCCCCCGAGAAGAGTTCGTGCAGCACCCGGATCAAGTCGTCCAGGGTGGTCGCCTTTCCCTTCATGCTGCGGCTCTCCATCTCTAAAGCTCTGCGCTCTTAGCCGGCTTCCTATGTATACGTGAATATTATAGCCAGCAGCTATCGGAGGTTGGTTGGTGGGGGTGGTTCAAAATATTTGACAAAGGATGCACCAAACACCCAGCACTTAACACGCCCGGCTGTGTGCTGTGTGTATCACTGGACCCTCTTCCGTCTCAAGCCGTTTGAATCATTGACCGGTTGCAATTCACTTGTTCAGTGGTGAAAACTGCTTTAGTCCAGATCTACGCCTATCGCTTTTGCCCCCTTTCGCTCCTGCTGCCCCTTCCCAGCCCTGACGTGAGTTCTCTGGCCGGCAAAGTGATGAGCTGTGCTGTCGCCTTTGGCTCCCGCTGCCTTTTTAAAGGCGCTGACAGACACACAGACGTGGCATTGACGTCATGGATCAGCCTGTAGCTGCAGCCGCTGGTGTCCTACAAAGAAAGCAGTGGGGAGTTGGAGGCGTTGTGTTGTTGTTCAAACTTTGCAACTATAACTCCAACCACGAACGCCCAGGCAGAATATGGAAGCGCGTAAACTTACATACTTAGATCAGCGTGCGCGCTATAAATCATTATTGGTTTAAAGTCGCTCGTTAAGTGGGCATTGTTCACGTAGGTGGTTACGTGGCTCAAACGAGAATAATCTTGATTAGTTGATTATTCAATGGAACAGTTACGTGACAAGCATTCAGACAATATTACAAGCCTCCCCATTTGCAATGGCTCAGTGATAGCCTTAAGACACGGGGTTGCAGGATGGATGATGCATCCTGGTTTCGTTTCCATATTGTTTTCTTTTCAATTCAGATAACTGCTCTCTCGTAGCTGTTCTGTCGGAATAGCCGTGTCGAAAGAACAGCTGTGAGTGAGCAATTCTCATACATCGAGACGTGAAAATCTCCATCATTACTTTTCTGTTCCTTTGCATTGTTTCTAGTTGCGTGTCTCTGGCAGCGTTGTTTGCTTTAACAGCTGCTACGACGACTAAGGTACGTGCATTAATTCGTTTTAGAACACAAATACATTAAATATCTATCCAAGCAATGTATTTATTTAAACACTAGGGGATGCTGAGAAGTTACCTAAATCACTTCATGCCACGTTAAGGATTCTTAGAATGAAATTCAGTTTAAATGCCCAAGGATCCAAAAGCAAGGGTTAAGCAACTTATTGGCGATCGGAAGAATAGTCCTCAAGGCGTGATAAACAATTGTCTGTGGGTATTAGAGGAGTATTTCCAACCTATTCAAATCAGAAACACTACGATTTATTAGGGAATTTTCAACCGGTCAGAAAATATATATTCTCTATATATAAACAGAATGCGATCGCCTCTCCATTTACACAGTTGCTGTGTA
>JAZEWU010000009.1:3413006-3438413 GCA_036362915.1 Geotria australis
CAGTGATCCATTCCAGTTGCTCACTGGGCACTAGTCCCATCCTCACATCTTTGCTATGGCCACTATATGGGTTACGGATTTCCGTAAAATTCACTTGCGGATTCTTGCACCCGTGTTGAGGACTCAGTAAACCAGACTGATTTGTCCCATCCATACTGTGTTGAACCTCCACACTGCAGGTCAAAACACACATCTTCGCTCGCACTTATTGACACTGGAACTGCCTCAAATCGTCTCTTTTGCCAATTTCTTATGACCTTGC
The DNA here is from genome assembly GCA_036362915.1 of Geotria australis. Classification (NCBI taxonomy): domain Eukaryota; kingdom Metazoa; phylum Chordata; class Hyperoartia; order Petromyzontiformes; family Geotriidae; genus Geotria; species Geotria australis. The sequence continues at coordinate 3,413,269 of JAZEWU010000009.1, forward strand.
TAAATTTCAGACACGTTAACTGAATATTGCTGTTTGTGGCTAGCCGCCTGGAGTTTTGGGCCTTTAGAACTGCGATCAGCAACCGTGATTTAAACGAAGGACAGGCGGATGATGCACGAGGTAATTTTATCATCGTTGTTTTGGCTTCCAAACTACAGCTCCATCACCGCATCTCAATTTGCCCGTTCTAAATTCGCCAAACTCCATTGACTTACAAATTCATTTTTTTATGAAATCCTTGAGATGGACTTTGGTGAGGCACGAATACTTGCGTTATAGAGGCACTAGAATGCTTCTTATTTTAATATCACCCAGCAACACGCATGTCCTTTGGATATTACCATAAGTCCGTCCCGTCCCTCAGTCCAGCCAGCCAGCAAACATTTATGTACACTGTGTTATAGTAGTGTGATACAACCTCGATTAAAAAGTGTTGCACATTGCAGCACACGTTTGTCTCATTTGATGCGCTCATTGAGCTAAAACTGAGGCTGACTACAGTATTGCAGAATCCGTGTGTCAGCTGTGAAAAATCTATAAGTGGTCGCAAGAGGGTGCCATTGTGGAAGACTGCAGAGGCATGATATGCTGACTCAGTGCAGCACTTGACCAATGTCATCCCCCGTGACTATGTTTGTGTGCTTGTTAGGTGCTGGAAGAGGACATTACAAAGAATGCTAGTCAACGTTTATAAATAACATCAGTGATATGTCTGTTTCTTTAAAACAAATTATATACCAAATGGAGGTCATGCTTAAAAATGTTTATCTTGCTAGGACAATGTTCAACGTCTATTTCAATTAATGTGTGGAAAACATAGTCATAGCAATGTCGTTCTGTGTTAAATAACCCAACGCATTTGTCAATAACATTGACCTATATTACCTGAGTTTTATTATTGATTTTATGCATTTTCTTAGCTACAACATGCCGGAATGTCTTGCATAAAGGAGGCAATTGAAACATAGTCTAGCTGTATTTTGTAGTCAGAAAGAGTTATTTACCTGAAAGGCTTGTGAACTGTCAACCATTAATTGCCTCGAATGACTGGCATGGTTAATGTTTCACTTTCTTGACGATATAAAGGAAAGGCGATAGGCCCAGAAAGTGCATTCCCATTCACAATGGGGAAGATCTTTGCTGTCAGCAGTACCAAAGCCATTGTTATAGGCTTGGGAGTGGTCGTGGCCTTAGTGGTAGTTGGGCTCATGGCTGGTCTAATTGGAAAAGATAGTGTCAGCAACGATCCAAAACCTACATCCAAACCGCTCACAACCGAATCATCCACGACACCTTCATATAGACCCGGTCCCTGGAATGACTACCGGCTGCCGAAAAGCGTAATCCCAATTCATTACGAAGTGGAGCTCAAGCCTGAACTTGACGTAAAGTCGGGTGGTCTTTATACCTTCACTGGCCAGGTGAATATCACCATGAAATGTGACATCGAGACTGACGTCATTCTTATTCACAGCAACAAGCTCAACTACTCGGACAGTGACAATATCTCACTCTCTGGACCAAACGGAGCCATTCCCATCTACACGTGGCTCGCGACGAAAACCGAATATCTGGTGGTACAGTTGACCAGTGGGAAACTTGAGCTGGGCAAGGAATATCTTCTTCAAGCCAAATTTGTTGGCGAGCTTGCTGATGATCTGGCTGGCTTGTATCGAAGTGAATATTCGGAGAACAATGTAACCAAGTAAGTCACCGGAGCGCCTATTTGTTTTCGTTTTTTCTATTCATGGTGGTTATTTTCGACGAAATATTGAACGATGTCACTTCTCAATGATAGATTTTGACCTCATTATAATAGGACTTTTTTATTTACTTGTAGAACATTTTCACGCATTTTAGTTGGTCAAACTGTATTAACTGAATGTATTTTTTTCTGATTTTCCAGGATTATGGCAACTTCACAGATGGAACCAACAGATGCCAGAAAAACCTTTCCCTGCTTTGATGAGCCTGCCCTGAAAGCCACATTTGACATCACCCTGATTCACAAATCTCAACATGTTCCTCTGTCCAACATGCCTAACATTTGTAAGTCTATCTCCATCCACATTTTCGTGATTACAATCGCACTATGTTCTGAAAGTGTAACCAGATATTCTCAGATTACGGTTGGATTAAATATCAATTTGCAATTATTAGTGCAAGAATATTCACCAATCTTATCAACTATATTTTTTGTACCAACCTTCTAAACACTATAATTTATGTTAACACAAGTGATACTCGTAAAAGTCTTTGGTTTTAATATACTTTAGAATGGGTTCGCATGTTTAGATGACCCAGAATGTGTTCTATGTTGTCAGATCTTTGCAGCTAAGCAGGCTTGGGAAGGAAGTATTGGTAAGCGTGATTAGCATGCACAGCTAGGCGTTATAGGCTACTGGGCTACGTGGTGGGTAGCCGAGGGCAGTGCAGCAAATGTAATTCTCCAACATCAAGTGTCTGCATCCGCACCAACCTGCATTAACCAGAATCAGGCGCGTTGCAGCCGCAGGTGTTCCAGGAAGAAGTGGGGGGGATGGAATCATGTTTCTGTGAAAGTGCGGGTGTTGCAACATATGATATGAGACTACCTCAGGAAAAAGTGGGGGGGGGTGGGGGGTGGAATCATGTTTCTGTTAAAGTGCGGGTGTTGCAACTCCCGCAACACCCGCGGCTGTGACGCGCCTGACCAGAATGTTAAAATATAGTGAAATAACCGCCACAACCAAACAGGCATAGGACGACTCAGATCCAGCAGTTTCCATGTATATATACATGTTTGCAGGTCTTCATATACCAGCCATGCTGAGCTCCGCAAATGTTGTAATACATCCGTGCGTACTATTGTCTTCTTCGGTTGCAGCATTCCATGTTCACTGCTATAATGCGTTTGCCGTTTAGTTAATTTTGTGTATTTTCACAGCATCAACAACGGACGGGGTGTGGGTCCACACGAAGTTTAACACATCAGTAAAAATGCCAACATATCTTCTCGCTTTTATCATCAGCGACTTTGACAAAGTAGAAGGAGTGGCAAGAAACATTGACGTGAGTAATCATAACAGTTTGGATTATTGTTGTAAGTACTGTAACTTGTGTTGTCTGGCAAATATTTTACAATTCTCATATTTTCAGATACGCATCTGGGCGAAGAAATCTGAAATTGATGCCGGCAATGCCGAGTATGCATTAAACATAACCGGAAAAATACTCAATTTCTTTGAAGATCACTATGATGTTCCGTACGTCCTTCCAAAGTCAGGTGTGATGAAACCACAAATGCTCTTAACAACACGCAATAAAACAAATGTCTAAACCGTGGTGCACTCACGCAATATCCACAGTACCAATGTAACCCCAACACAAAACGATCCACTTCCCCACATGTGGCTTGGTTGCGTTTAGACCAAATTGCTATTCCGGACTTTGCTGCTGGTGCCATGGAAAATTGGGGTCTGGTGACCTACAGGGAAACGGCGCTCCTCTACGACCCCAAAGTGTCATCAAATGGAAACAAAGAGAGTGTGGCCACCATCGTCACCCATGAGCTTGCTCATCAGGTCAGAGAACAGGGACAACCGAGGTGTCCCAGTTTATCACAACGCGCTAACCTCAAGAAAGCCGGATGCAGTTTTTTGTTTGTCTGTGAAATCTAAACGTGTAAAATCAACTGAAGCTAAAGTAATAGTCTTAATGTAAACTATTCTAATTATATCCAATGCAGTACATATTAATGTTGTGAAGCAAGCTCTCACAAAGGCCTAAATGTGTATTTATAAACAATACAAGTTAGAAAAAAACGATGCCATTCTGCATGGTGCTTGTTAACACCAAAAATATTGCTTTACTGATTATGCCATGCTGATATCTTTTTCAATGACCGACTGCATGTCAATTACCATTGTTCCCATGTTGCACGCAGTGGTTTGGGAATCTCGTCACGCTAGACTGGTGGGCCGAGCTGTGGCTCAACGAGGGATTCGCAAGCTACCTGGAATACATCGGCACGCATTACGTGGAACCGAGCTGGAACATAGTACGTACGAGGAATAAGGGTGGGGGTTACGTTCACTGGCTTTACATTTATTGGCTGCTGGTTGTGGTGGTTCAAAGTTTCCGCTGTAAATAGTTGAAATAAACGAACTGTGATTGCAGAAAATGTTCATGGTGACACATTAGTATTGCAATATACCTTAACTTTAACTATGCGCCAACTTTAACAGTGGTTGTTAAAGTAATATTTTACGGTTGTCTTTCTGCGAACATGGTCATTGAATTACTTTTAAAACATCCTCACGCTTTCCGGAATTTCTAAAGGTGTTCGGATTTTCAAACACCACATACGTAGACACCTATTAGAAGGCATCAATTCTGCATTAACTCCACATAATTGTGGCAAAACATGCAAAGCAAGGAAGGAAACGTGCGCTTCGAGCGAGTAATGTGCTGACGTGGTTGATGGTACACTTTTGTCTTCGAAGAATGATAAAGCCAGGAGGAGTGATGTTTGTGTACTATACAAGATGTTTATTTTGTATGACAGCTTTGGCTTCATTAATGGTACAATGTTGTACGACGTTTCTCACTCTGAACAGAAACCATTGATCGTACTATACGACCTGCAGCGAGCGATGGGTGTCGATGCACTGGCGTCATCTCGCCCGCTCTCCGTTCCACACTCCGAAGTCCTGACTCCAGCTCAGGCTAACTCCATGTTCGACACCATCTCTTACAGCAAGGTGACCAGGACATAGAGGGTATCACTAGGGTTGGGGAGCGAGGTGGTGGAATCATTCGGATTTAGATATTCAACACACTTGATAATCGATTTTCAAAGCGGTTTTCTTGGGATAGCCGTGTCAAGTGCTCCCCCTCTCTCCTTCGTTACGTGTCGCCTCCCTCGTTGGAGGAATCTTGACGCGTTCGGAGTTCTGAGTGAGTTCGAAACGTCAGGGGAAGCGCTCGAGACGGCTAGCCCCAAAAAACTGCTTTGAAAATAAATTCTCATCCATCAAGCCATGAAAACCTACATCAGCACGTTCAACAAATTTGTCAACCATCCATCCATTGTTTTTAGAAACCGCTTAATCCTGTACAGGGTAGCGGTGAGCCGGAGCCTATCCCGGTAGACACAGGGCGCAAGGCAGGGCTATGCCAAGGATGGAACGCCAGTCCATCACAGGGCACCGGGGGCAATTTAATCCGCAGGCCAATTAACCTATGCAGCATGTCGTTGGACTGTGCGAGGAAACCGGAGTACCGAGCGAAAATCCACGCCGACATGGGGAAAACATGCAAACTCTGCACAGAAGGGCACCCGAGCCATGATTCAAACCTGGCCTCTTCTTGCTGTGAGGCGGCAGCGATATTCACCGTGCCACCCAATAAAATAATAATTATAATACAAACATGATTTAACGATATAAAAAAAAAACTGTTATAAATAGCTGCGTTTTAATACCTATTGATATAAAATTTTGACTCCCGCCATCCATAGGCCATGTAAAAAAACGGGTTGCGTACAATGTGGTCCACAAACGCTTCTGATGGCGATCGAGTGGTCCACATAAAGACAAAGATTGGTAACCGCTGCAATATAATATGGGTACCAGGAGGTAACCCTCAAAACTCTGCAAAGATTAATTCAATACTGCCGTTTTCTGGTCATAACGTAGCTCAGTGGCCTCCACAAATTTGTGTAATCTGCCCAACCCTCACGTTCAAATGCTGGATTACAGGTGTGCACTTCCATGCCCGTCTGATGATTGTAACGGTGAAGATGGCCACAATGATTTGTAACAACTGATGTCAATGTAATGGTTATTTTTCTCCCCGTCGTGTAGGGTGCATGTATCCTGAGAATGGCTGAGAATTTTCTGACTGAAGAAGTGTTTCTAGATGGACTTAAGGTAAACCAGTTTGACTTTATGAAACAATTCACATGGACATGCACACGGAGTGTGGCATGTTTTTAAATAAATTACCTAACTTATTTTCCCATTTTAATTCCCTCAAACCAGTTATACCTGAAGGCAATGGAATTCGGAAATGCAAAACATGAAGATCTGTGGAAATATCTACAGGAGGTAAGAAAATATATAATCATGACAGTTAAGTAATGCCATGAATACACTAATGATACAAATAGGAATACAAGTACCAATATAAGAAAACTGTAAAATATGCAATATTATATCATTGCATAATAAAAACAAACCTTTCAGGTGCAATATTTGTTTAACAATTTCATGCGTATATTTTTCCGAATTACAATTGCATCGTAGAATCTCATTTGTACTTTCACTTGAGTGAGGAAATACATTAATTTTTTGGTGGCATACACAGAAAAAAATGACATTAATATTAAACTGTTTTCTCAACAATGTCATTGTATTCCTATAGGCAGTGGACAATAGCGCCATAAGTCTCCCAGGAACTGTACGGGACGTGTTGGACCGCTGGACGATTCAGATGGGTTATCCGGTGGTGCACGTGGACGCATCTACCGGAAAGCTGACGCAGTCCCACTTCCTGCTGAATCCCAACAGCACCGTCTCCCGGCCTTCTGTGTTCAAGTACATGTTTACAACTGATTCCAATGTTCATTGATTCATTCATATTGTCAGGAACCGCTTAAACCTGTACAGGGTCGCGGTGAGCCGGAGGCTATCCCGGCAGACACAGGGCGCAAGGCAGGGATAAACCCAGGATGGGATGCCAGTCCATCACAATTTCGTCTGCAGGCCAATTAACCCTATGCAGCAGCATGTCTTTGGACTGTGGGAGGAAACCGGCGAAAACCCACGCGGACACGGGGAGAACGTGCAAACTCCACACAGAAAGGCACCCGAGCCGGGATTCGAACTCGGGTTTCTAGCTGTGAGGTGGCCGCGTTACTCACCGTGCCACTGTGCCGCCCTGATTCCAATGTTATTTCACACAAATATCCCAGCTAACCTAGTTAGCCTTCTGTGAGAAAATGTTTATAATTGTTATTAGAGGATAAAATTACCAGTGAGCTTGCAATCTCTGGAAGTGGGATTCCTGCAAAGACTTGTTTGGTGCCACTTCTACAACACATTAACTTCTCTCGCTAATTGTCAATGACTGCTGGCTTTTAATGGCTTCAAAGGCTTAAGCGATGTAAGGCTATAGTACTGAAATGTTAACGGGCATCTGCAGTGTAAGCATTGTGATAACCTACACTTGTGTTGTTGCTTTGCAGCTATGTTTGGTACATACCCATCACATGGAAGACGCCAAATAATGTTTCCTCAGTCAAATGGCTAATGGACCGTGAGGGTATGGAATGAATGCACTATAGCATGACCAGTATATTTTCTAAGTTTTGATACTGAAGCTACTAACAGAGTATCTGCCTGCTGGGTGATCTTGTGCCGAGTGTGCTACACGTTCTTCTGACGTCACTTGTTGGTGATGTATTCTGCTGACATGACTGCTTTGTACCGGATTCCTTTCTTTCTGATGTACTTTGAACGTAGTGCCAGCGGTCACGTGAAAACGTTACACCTTCGTTGACTCTTCTCCACCATAACCCTGCTCACTTCGGCTCATACCAGAGTTGTAGCAAAATAAGTTGCTAAACGGTTCCACTTTAGTGCTGAATCGGTCACGCATTAATCGCGAAATATGTACTTTTTACGATTTTGTATGAAAACGGCACAGTGCACCAAAAACGGACAGAATTACAACGAAAATATCCACATTGGATCCATGAACTCAATGACATTTACTAAGCTCACTTTTCCCCATCAGTAACTATTAAAACATTATCGAGTAGAAAAGTGGGATGGTACACGTTTAAATGACTATGTCTATCCCGTTCGGTTGATAAAGCTTTGTGTTGCAGCGGATTTCCCTGAGCTTGCACAATCTGCGTCATGGGTCCTCCTAAACGTGGACGCGATGGGATACTACCGGGTGCACTATGATGATGTGAACTTCGAGAAGCTACTAGGTCAACTCGACCGCAACTATTCTGTACGTTTTTCTGAGATGATAAACTAGTGGGACGTTTCAATAACCAATGGGAATGGGGCTCAGAAGCCCAGGAATTATCCAATCAGCACGGAGTAAATCAGCTTCTCCACAGCCCACTAACCATGAGGATCTTATGGCTCAGCCACGACAGCTCTATGGGCACCACTCTAATCATCACAGCTGTTTATGAGCAGTGGGTTAGGTTAGGCTGTAGCAAATTAACATCTGTTTTAGTCATATTCTGTCATGCGTATTTTTCTTATATAAGAATGGTCCTGAAATTGGCCTAAAGACCTTCGAGAGAGGCTCTGTAGATCTCCCTGTAGTGGAGACTCTTGTGCCAGGAGTGGCGTGAGCAAGCAATTTCAGGGCTGCACCTTTCCTCGAAGTTGACCCACGGGCGTGACATCATCAGCACATGCCCCATGTATGCGTTGACCCTGTGACATTCAACGCTGTTTCTGAGGGTGATACAGATGAAAATGTGCAGTTCTTTTATGGAAGTGAGCTCCTGGGTAAGGCTGTCTAGCCCACTTGGTGTCGCACTGACCTCATAGGATTGCCATGGAAACCTAAATCAGCCTCATTCACGGACTGAGCCAGCACTCTTACCAGTGGTCATGGAATCATAGCAGAGGTTCCAACACCTGCTTTAAAAATGGTACCTGTAAAGCAGCCATCAAAACGCTTCATGTGCTGGACACTGACTCAGTAAACATGGACTGCGTATTTTTGGGTCAACGTTGCGTCAACTTTGTTCGAATAGTTCCAACCACATGCCAAATGGTGGCCAATCATAAAATGTTGACTGGAACACAGCTGAAAATGAAAACTCTTGATAAAGTGAAATGGAACTCTTGATTTAAAAAACACCTTTTTCATTTGTTCTTTAGGATTGTGTTTTGAACACAATTTTCCAATGTTCATGTTTATTACTTTATTAATACCCCTTTTATTCTTGCAGGTTATACCACTTGAAAATCGAGCTCAGCTTATCGATGACACATTCAACCTTGCCAAGTAAAGTATTTCAAATTGAGAATGTTTAATTTGGCCTTGCATATTTTCGTTGAGCTGCATTTACATGTTTAACATTCGTCGGTTGACACACTGAGACTTGCTTTCCAAAGCTGTTCTTTCGGGATAGCTACGGACCATAAATAATGGTCGTAAACATTCCACTAAAGACATACTCTATGCGCAATAAGGTGCGGTGTAATCGGTGTTGCTTGCAGCAGTGGGTAATGAGTCTGTAAGAGATTTAGCTTAGCTTGATGAGACATTGTCACTGAGAGAGAAAGATCGCTCGACACGGCTATCTGAAAGAACAGCTCTGAAGAGCAACCATCATTGTCACTGTCAATATAAGAAGCTGCCAACAGACTATACTTTGTTGTGCTGAAAGCTTGCTTAAACTGCTCTGAATACTTGAAATTAAGAGCGCTTAAGGCTAACAATCATTGTCATTCATTGTCCAAATTAGAGCCGCAAAGGTGCCCATTGAGAACGCGCTGGAGACCACTGTGTATTTGCTGAACGAAACGGAGTACATTCCCTGGAGAACGGCTCTCAACAACCTTGGCTATATCGAACAGATGTTCGCCACCTCCAAATACTACGGCAATGTCCAGGCAAGAAAACACGGCCAATTATTGGTCGTGCATCATTCAACACTGATCTCATTGGTGGCAAATTGAATCGTGTGAAATGTGTGAAGAAAAAGGAGGAAAGGCATGTGTCACATACTGTTGTTGTGCTACTGTCAACGTCGTAAGCACTGCCGAGTTGTGGAGGTTCCACCTGCACCAATATCAATTCCTCAATGCCACTGTGACATCTGTGGCAAAAATATCACTCATGGATTGGACTATTCATCTACAGCCGCAAACATGACAGAAAATAAAAGTAAATAAATAAATAGACTTCAATTACAAGTGGGTGGCACGGTGACGCGGTGAGTAGCGCTGCTGCCTCAGAGCAAGAAGGGCCCGGGCTCGAATCCCGGCTCGGGTGCCTTTCTGTGTGGAGCTTGCATGTTCTCCCCGTGTCCGCGTGGGTTTTCGCCCGGCACTCCGGTTTCCTCCCACCGTCCAAAGACATGCTGCTGCATAGGTTAATTGGCCTGAGGACTACATTTTCCCCAGTGCCCCGTGATGCACTGGCGTCCTATCTTGGGTATAGCCCTGCCTTGTGCCCTGTGTCTACCGGGATAGTCTCCGGATCACCGCTACCCTGTACAGGATTAAGCGGTTTCTGACAATGGATGGATGGATTATATTCGGCCACCACGGGTAATACAACAAGACTGTGTCTCACATGATTGTCTTTAATGCCATCTATTGTTGTTTTTCCCACAGAAATATATGTTAAAGCAAATAGACAACGTGTATCAGATACACAAAAATATCAGTTTTGTTCCAAGTGGCCATATGGACCAGTGAGTATATTAAATATTCTTTTGCGAGTTTGAATTTCGTTACATTTTACTTCAGGATAAAATGTTGACGATCGATTAACGTGAATTGTCTGATGTGACCAGGTTTATGCAGGTGTATGCTGTGAACACAGCTTGTGTATACGGCAAGCGAGAATGTCTGGAAAGTGCCTTGAACAAATTCCAGGACTGGATGACAAGTACATTAAACACGTAAGTGCTCACAACATCAAGTGTTACTGGTAGAATTACTGTCATGACAACAGTCTCTTTGCCTCTGAATTGAGAGAACATCCTTAATTCGTTATAAAACAACGGGAATTTTCATGTTTTGAACATTGAGAACATGCAATATGGGTGTTTTGAAGCTTTTTAAATATCAGACGGATGAAGAAGCATAAGCATAACTGCATCATTATCCGGGTACGTCATTGATCTAATACCCCTATTCATCTATTTATTCAAAACCTTTGTGTTTTAAGAATTCCCCCGAATCTGCGTTCGGTGGTGTACTGCCAAGCCCTGGCAGCCGGAGGTGTCGAGGAATGGGACTTTGCATTCCAGCTCTTCCAGGAGTCCACTTTCCCTGTGGAGAAAGAGAAGCTGAGGTCTGCGTTGGCCTGCAGCAAGGAGCCTTGGATCCTCAGACGGTAAATCCCTCGGCCTTCCCCCGCCACGACCCTCCTCGCAGATGTTCACCTCTACTTCATTACTTCAGAGTTCTTCTCACCGTTGATTGTGGGACGTGTGCATCGCCAGGCTCCTGGAGTATTCGTTAGACTCAACCCTCATCAGGAAGCAGGACGCCACGAACGTCATAACGTCAGTGGCCCGCAATGTTATTGGGAAGCCTCTCGCGTGGAGTTTTCTCAGAGAGAAGTGGGACTTCATATTCAACCAGTAAGTACCGCACATGTTTTTATTAATATTTACCGCACGCCTGGGTGGTATTGAGCAATCACGTCAAAAAATATGACACAACATACGCAGAAAAGAGTGATTGTATTGCAGAAGAGTGTTTGTATTGAGATCCTAGATTCGCATTGTTTTGTTTAAATCGTGTAAAGGTTCCTGTATTTGTAATTAATATAACTGCAGGATTTGTTGACCTGTACAAACTTTGGCAAATGTTGTGCAAAAACAGTGATGTAGTGGCATTTCCCCTCCCAAGCTTCATGTAATATGACGGTAGGTTATTTATTCTCCGTTACTGCTTAAGTTGCCTGGAACATTCCCCTTTCAGTACCGCCGAGATTCACACACTTTAAATATCTCAAGACCTACTTTTATATGATGTTTTGTAGTTAAAGCTAGTGCCTCTGTTTAATGTAAAAAATATACAGTAATCATTTATGTGCATTTGCTGTCCATGTTTTGCAGATATATGCTGATAGTTTGGCGTACTCTTTTATAAATGAACCTATTGCGTGTCTGTGCAGAGTCTAAGCTGATTTTGTGCTTTGATGCCAGCAACACGTGTTGTTTTATACCGCATTACTGCAGCCTTTGTCTCCTAATAATGTTTTACAGATATGGCTCTGGGTTCTTCTCTTTCTCAAACCTCATTACGGGCGTCACAAACCAATTCAGCACGCAAGCAGAGCTAGACGAGGCAAGTGATCTGGTTCCAGCTTTACTTTAGCAATAAACATCCGTCGCCTCGGTTGGTTGTCGAACGAAAGGTCACAACCCTTTCTGAATCCAAAGTTCAAGGCTTTGAAGCCCTTATTTGGAACTTAAAGAGCAGGGCGGTGCTGATGGTTATTAGCGTGCTCTGGACATTTACTCGTGGAGTGTAAAGTACTGAAGAATGTTGCTCCCGGAAATCTTTTTTTTCATTACATATTTAACGTCCAAGGTTTTTTGTACCGTTAAAGTGACGACTGTGTCAAGTGAAGGCATTATATTAACTATTTTACAGCCGTCTGTGAATCACTGCTTGTTAAATTCCTCCCAACAATCTATGCTGGTCATGAGGTTGTTGACCATACTTTACTACGATGAGTTTAGTGGGTTAGGTAAAGCGTGTGCCCAAGATTGCTTCGTAAATTAAAGTAAAAACCACACAAACACCAACCGGTTCCTGCAATGCAAAAAAAACTCAAACGCGTGTTGTATTAATAATTGAATTAAATCATGCACCCCTCAGTAAAACTTGTTTATAACATCGTTTGATATGATAATCGCGAGCACCAGCTTCTGTCACTGAATAACTTTGGTGAAAGCACGTCTTGTTGTCTGACTCCCCTTATATTTATCTTGGAACTTTCATCATGCACTCTCAATGTAGCAGTGCAGTTTCAACATTCCTTGATATTTGAGTTTTCTGGTTTCTAAACATACTACCTTTAGGCTTTCATTAACGAGTACATCATTTGAGAATTGCCTTCCAAAGCTGTTCTTTCGGGATAGCCGTGTCGAGCACTCCCTCTCCTTCACGAAGTTTCGCCTCCCACGTTGGAGGCATCCTCAGGCGTTCTGAGTTCCGAGAACTCAGAACAGCGTTGAAAGGCAATTCTCATACATCAATCCGTGAAAACCTACATCAGTATGAATGAATGTTTGATTGCCATGAATGAAAAGGTTATGTTGTCCTTTGTATCACCAGCTCCTGCAATTTAAGGAAGCACATCCCAATCTGGGTTCTGCTACAGCCACGATGCAGCAGGCGGTCGAGAGGACCAAGACCAACATTCAGTGGAGGGACCAAAATGAGGAGAAAATAAACATCTGGTTTAAGTCCAAAGTCAACCCGAATGTTCTTTACTATTAGTTTCAGACACTACCCACGCATTGTTTGTGTCACTGTAACACTGAGAAAATGTCACATATCGGTTTGCAGTAATTTTCACTTTATTATGTTTACTTTAATCTGGTACTTTAGGAACCCGGTGTTGAAATGTCTAGTATGAAATCTAAGTTGTAAGCAACCATGGTGATATGGATGTGAAAGGGCTACGTTGTGCTTCTTCAATATAACATAAGTACAATGTGTAACGCTCGCAATTTTCTCGACTCGTGAGCAATGAATGTATTGAATGCTTTTGACAGACATTTTTGATACACCAAACACTACTGCCCTAGTCTCCCATGCGATTACCTAAACCTCATTGATGCAGAATGTAATAAAGCACATGTATTATACAGTACATTTTTGTATTTGTGATTTCATTTGTTCTAAACATCTATAGAATAAGTCACATTTACCGCTCTGAAAACAAGTTCGTAAATGTAATAGTTTTTTCACCCTCGGGTGAAAAGCGCTCTATAAATGCTATTATTATTATAGCATGTCACTGCAAAGCTGAAGTCAATAATAATAATAACATTTATGAGCTAGGCGGTCAGCCAGCGCCAACCCGCCAGACACTGCTTCCTCTATATTATGATGTTATCGGCCAATTCATTAGTGTTTGTGGGGGGGGGTTAGGAGAACACCAGATAAAACTAGGTAATCAAACCGCCTCGAGCAAGACCTGGTGTTGTCACTCGGGCAATGTTCACGTGTCTGCCTCGACTCGTTCAGATTTGCGACATTTTTCCTCAGCCTCCACTTGGTTATATTATCACCAGTCGTTGTCATTCCAGCTCTCGCTCAATTTAGACTGCATCCAGTATTGATTCAAGGTGAGGTTACTGGTGGAAGTTCTTTCCGAAAGAACCAGGTTCTCCAAAGCCAGCGGAATATTCCGCCGTTGAGTTACTCCAGCATTGCACAGGACTCGGGCAGGACACATCACTATAAGGCAGGAGAATCGCAGCGCTTTGTGACCCTCGGGTGAAAGGCGCTATATAAATGCTATTATTATTATTATTATAACGGTGGAGTGACAGCTAAAAGGCAAAGATGTTCTAGAAGATGTCCACTGTGGAAATAAAGCGATTAAAAAAGCTCAAAGGAGTTGCATCGAATAGATGCGAAGGCAACGTCTCCTTTATATGACTGTCTCTCCACGTATAACGTTAAGTATTTCTTACACAAACCATCAGCCCTAACGTTGTGAGGGAGAGCGTGTCATCCTTGTGCAGGGGCCATGCTAATCTTCTCTGTATCGTTCCAATTTTAGTATATGTACTGCCGGAGCAAGTACGTGAGGGAGAGCGGGAGATAGCTCGACACGGCTATCCCGAAAGAACAGCTCTGAAGAGCAACCGTCATGAGCCATGAAACCCTACATCAGTACAATGATGTATATTGGCCTTTCAGATTTAACCAGAAGATTTTGTTCAAACGCCAAACACCGTCACCGCTTTTGCTCTTCTGGGGCTCATCAGCAGATGTTTAATACATCTGTTAGCGTTTTGAACGATATTTACCAGTTTTGGAAAAATCACTGCAGTCATTCGTTGATGTCTTTGGCTGCTTGTTAATCCAAAAATGCTCAAGGAAGTATTTCAAAAGACATTTTGATATTAAACGAATGTTTTGGTGATACTGTGTTGGCAGTGGTCGCAAAGCACAAGCAACAGAAAAATTCAACACACTCGTCAATAACACTGTGGTCTTAAAGGGTGGCCCTCCTTCTCAGCGCTATGAAGAAAGACCATTGACGAATATTGTCACGTATTACAATAATAAATCCCAATGTTTGAAAACAACGCACGCATGTAGTATTATTTTCAATAACAACTTGAATGCACACCTTCTAAACCGTTTTTAATAAAACGCACTAAAACCTTGTCGGAATTTGATTGTTAAAGATTAACGACCCAGCTGAGTGCGCGCGATAACTAAAAAGCATGCAACGCTGCAATCATTAACACTGAAGACAGGGCCACAAAGAGAGTGTCATCTTTACGGTGTTATATTGGGTACACGCTAATAGGGTGCCATCTTTATGATCCACAATGTTTTTCTTGCTGACGACTGAACCACGTGCTCTAAAGGTTAAGACACAACATTTTGTTTCAACTCAAATACTTATTCCAGTCCGCATTCCCTGGAGGTATCTCCTGCGCACACTGGGTACCCGAATGCCTTCCGCTCTGCTGCTCCCAGGCTGTGCGGACTCTTGGCCCGGAATTGTGCTTAGGGTTGTCACCTGTCCAGGATTTCCCAGGATTGGCCTTTGGCTAAGGCAGCAGCTATCCTGAGAAATCTGTAAGTCTCCCCGGAACAATAAAGGTTTTTCAAAGCTGTTTTCTCGGGATAGCCGTGTCGAGCGCTCCCTCTCTACCGTCCCATATATAGTCATGCGCCGCATAACGTCCGTTCGGGCAACGTCCGACCGCATATACGTCCGTGGTCCCATAGGGTTATAATAGAGTTCAGAAATCCCGATCGGAGAAAGGGACGTAACCGGACGTAGCAAACGCAACAGCTTCCCGCACGAAACATGTGTATCTCATGTCTATTGTAATACAAAGCGATAGCGCTGCCAGGCGTATAATGGTACAGTACATATATAACCTATCATACGTGTGTCTTGATAGTCAAAATAAACGCCTATGTTACTGGCTTATGTATGTACTGTAGTTTTATGTGTACTGCATGTGTACAGTATCTTGGCTTTTTAGTCAATACAGGTACACAACAGTATCCCAGATAGCTTTGCTAAGTATATAATATGGTGTTCGCACAACGTTCAAATCACATAACGTCCTATTTAACAGAACGTATCGTGGACGTTAAGCGACGCATAGTGCAATATACACGGCACGGCATGGTCAACTTCACTCAGAACTCACTCAGAGCTCAGAATTCCTGAGGATGCCTCCAACGTGGGAGGCGAAGCGTCGCGAAGGAGAGAGGCGAAAACAAATCTGTGATCCTAGTTGTGCTGCTCCCTCGCTGTGTGACCGCCTAGCCCGGTGATGTTTGTAAGTCCGAGAACACGGCGTTACGGTCTCAACCGCATGTCAACATGCATTCTTCATTCTCCTTTGTTTTCAGTTCTCTCAATCGGCTTCTATATTTTTCCCCACCTTAGCCGAGGATGGATTTATTGATTTGTGGTGTACAACGCATTAAGTACCTTGTGAGAAGGCACTTTATAAACGCATATTTGTTGAATTAAGTTGTGTGTGGCATGACGTGCCACAGTTTAAGTAAACTATGGATATTTTCCATAAAAGAATTATTTCCAAAATTAAATAGAAATGTTGCATAAGTATAATAAACACTTCTTGAAACCGGACCAATCACTGAAGTACCGTTACAATTTTAATAGCCATTGGTAAAGAATTGAATAATGTTATTTAGAGCCTTTTGTAAATCTACTGATGTGGGTTGTTTGACTGTATACGTGTGGCTCTCACACGAAATGTCATCAATGTACCTAACACATCTAAGCATAATAGGCGATTATTATTAAATGTTTAAGATAATAATATTTCACGTGTAATCAGATGAAACTATAATTTGTCTGAATTGTACGCTCTTATTTAAATATATTTATAATTACCACTCATTTTGTCCGTATTTTCACTAACGATAACGTGACAACTGCCACTAAAATAAAATAGCCTATATGTATTTGTCTTAACTTTCACATCTATTCTTCTTCTTTGCGATTCTTCCATGGTTAAATTACATTCACATCTATTGCACAAGCAGGACATGGTATGTTGTTTACCTGGATAACTTCCAAATTGCATGACCTAGTTTGTGGCACTAATTAAACAAATTTTTATTTCACTTTTGACAAAACCTGGCTATAACACCATGTTCTCTAAAAAGGGAGCCACATGGGTTTTCAATCCGTCAGCTAATGGCATGAACATTTCCTTTATGTTTGACTGTGGTCCATTTTGATTAATCTTACCGGCTCTGCTATCCACTCTTCTTCTTTGCGATTCTTCGAAGCGCGATGGTCAGCTTCTAGACATCGTTGTCTTTCAGCTCGGCCTCGAAGTGTTTGGTAGAATTCGCAGGCAATAACAAGTATTACCTGACAGGGATCGCGACATGAACGCTTCTACCTTGAAAGCCATGACCAACAATTATTCGGATGTATCCCGGTAATATGTTAGATACGTAAATTACCAGCGCCATCTATTGGTACAACTTGTTACTGTATTATTATTATTCAGTATATGAATACTGTCATGAAAATTGTCAGTTATTTTTTTTAGATAAGTTAAAAGGAACCGTTAAAATATGTATCTCTTTTAAACAGTTGTCCAGCGGTGAGGGGCAAGCAAGTTACAACATCTCAGGGCACCGGGGGCAATTCATTAATTCAGTCAGAAACCGCTTAATCCTATAGAGGGTTGCGGTGAGCCGGAGCCTTTCCCGGCAGACACAGGGCGCAAGGCAGGGCTATACCCAGGATGGGACACTAGTCCATCACATGGCACTGTGGGTAAATTTAGTCAGGACAATTAATCTAGGCAGCGTGTCTTTGGACTGTGGGAGGAAGCCAGAGTACCGGGGCGAAAACCCACACGGAAACGGGAAAAACATGCAAACGCTACACAGAAAGGTACTCGAGCCGGGAATCGAACCCAAGTGCTTCTTGCTGTCGGCATGTGTTCTGATGTGTCCTGATATCCACGTAAAATGTGTTGTGAGCCACGCATTGCCCGCTGATGTATGTAGCGTGGTCTTGCCGAATGCCCGTGTAAATTGTTGACATATTTCCAATTGGCGTGGAGTTGGCGACACCTGCGACATTGCGTTCTCACGGCAGACCGAATTGTCAAGCCTGTCGAAAATTATACCTCCGTGTCCTCATAACAACAGCTGTGTTTTGAATTTACGATACGCGTATGTTAAAATATACACTTCTAAAATAAGATCAGAGATTTTTGGAATGTCTGCAAGAAAGGAAACTGTTGTCATTGGATTATTAAAGCAGGCAATTCGACAGCTGGCGGTATACTTTAGAAATAAATGCAGTTTGGGGAAAAAAACCTAAACTGCTTGTTGGACGGCTTTCACTGGTAATAGCTGCAGTAACTCAAGAATGTCTCCTGGTGGGGACAGAGATCTGGAAGATAAGCTCAATAGAATGCTTGTGGGGCTGGTGGCTGCTCATTGCTAAACGTTTATTATTACAGCAGAATATACACAGTGAGCTTGCAAGCTCTGGATGTGGGATTTCTGCGATACAACAAACGCCCGAACTAATACACGCACACAACATACACAATCACAAGGTAATGCAATGAACTCACGGCACCAAATTGTGCAAGGATAAAACAGTAACAAGACAAAGATCCCCCGTATAGCCTTAACAGACTGTAGGTGCAAGTGCCGTTAGCGAGCACCTATGAAGGTCAGTAACACACAGCAATGCACAGGACAAACATTATCAATAAGTTAATAAGAGACAAAAATGTACAACAGTGTAACAGTGCGATGGGATTAAATTGAATAAGCTTATAGCATAATAAGAGGAAAGAGCATATGCAGCACTTCAAACCACCCATCAATTTTTGCAATTTCAGGTAGGTAGATATTGATCCAGCAAGAGGCACCTACAGTTATTTCTACTGGATGACAAATTAAATGTGAAATTTGAAATACGTAAATATCAAATGTGGACTTGAGAAGATAACACAAAGTTAAACATTGCCTCTTGCTCTTAAGACATACACACATTTTATTGCTATAACCTATGTGCAGACTTTAATTTTAAGAACTCACAGTACCCTCAATTACAATTAATTGACATGCAAGTAGCCACTGTAACAATTTTGGATTTAACTTAAAACTGTAGAAGATGCAGGTTTACAATGAATGTATTGAAGACTATAATAAGGTCAGCAAAATATAATAAAAATCTCAAACTTTGTCTCAAATAAGCAACGTGTACGAGTTCCTAAGTAAATTAAACGTTAATCGGGCCTATATTTTGGCAGACAAACAACGGTGCAGAATGTTTATCTTTTTGATTGACGGAAATGCACGTAATGCCAAGCCCTCCGAGTTGTGGAAATCAAGAGCAACGCCAACATTTTCAGAAAAAATAATTCCCAAGCGATGTTAAGTAATCTTTCACTCCACAGTGGCCAAGGTGGTAGCCAGATTCATGTCAACTAAAACCTGCTACTGCCACCTTTCATTAAAAGTGGATGAGGTCACCTGTTATTCCGTCTGCTTTGTAACACAGGCATTCCGTTTGCACACAAAATTACCTCATATTGCTTCAGCTGCCATGGAAAGAAAGCACAGTCGATTAAGCCTTTCTGCAAAGCCACGGCTTAGCTAAAATACATTCTGTTAGCAAATGCACCAAAAAGCGTGTAATTACACACGCAGATCACATGGTGAGCACAAAGCAAAGGGACTTGAAACTCTTTAGGGTTTATTGCACCATGATGTCCACTGGAACTGCTCTTTAAACATTGGATCTAATCCTGCCTCCACAAAAATACTATTGTCAATCTGGAGGTCAGGTGACATTTATCCTTTTACAGGGGCAACAAAATCAACAACTCCCTGAGATGGAGCTCAGTATGGCTTTTGCTTTGATTTCGCCTCCCATCACGAAGTTGGTTTCTTGTATGCGATGATAGATTTGAATCAATGTGTACCTTCCTGTTCACGAGGCAATGCAGTGTTGTCAGTGTGAAGCCAATGTTTGAAGGGTTAGAAATTGTCGCTGAGGCCCATTCCTGTCCTAGTTTGACCTTGCCGGGCATACGTACAGGATTGCCAATTGCTCAAGCATGTGCCTGATAGTTTCTCTCTCTTTTAACAATGCATGCTTGCGTTCAATAAGAGTTAAAATTTTCAGTGAAAAATGTGACAAACATTCTAAGCAGGTCAGTCTTAAATAAGGTTGTGAATGCCTTCCCAGGTAAGTAAAAAATGTACCAATTTTTTTTTTGCTGGAAATTGCAATATTCCGTCCATATGGCTGACATATTACAGAAATACATTTTATTTGGTAAGCATAAACACATGCTAATGTCACGGTTATTTCTAAAGATTAAAGTTAAAACAGAGTACTTTCTCAAATTAAATCCAAGACTCAAAGTACAGAGATAGCAACGAAATAGAAGAAAAACATGGACGCTAAAGTTTGTTGGAAGCCATAAACATAAAAAAGTAAATTTAATTATGTGCAGAGAGAGCACTGTTTCCATTGTCCAAGAAATATATATTTCTACAATGAAAAAACATCGTAAGGACTACATTCCATTACATATTTTTCTAATGGAAATTAAAAGTACGGATGGTATTATAATTTTCAATAGAAGTTGATCTACAGACCAGTTATTATCATTCCAAAAGTTTTTTTTTTGGATATGTGCAACTCTTCATTAGTTCAGTAACTCAATTATGAAAACTGGAAGAATCATGCTGGAATGAAATTGCATTGTATATTAGTTTGCCAATACGGTTACAATTATTAATAAAATATGCAGAGCATTTTAATAAAATATGCAGATAATTTTAATTTTACTCAATGCATGATAGTTGCTCTTCAAATCTGTTCTTTGGGGATAGCGGCGTCAAGCGCTCCCCTTCTCTTCTACGCGACGTTTCGCCTCCGACCAAGGCGCGAGAGGGAGCGCTTGACACGGCTATCCCGAAAGAACATCTTTGAATAATGCAATTGTCAACAACATTTCTCAGGATGGATAGTTTACAAGACGGTACTAATGCAGATACAGTAGTACACATTTTTCCACAGCTACTGTCCAGTTTACAAAAATGTATGTTTAACATCTGGGCATTATAAAACCGCTACACATTTCAGATTTTGGAATACTGTCAACTTTTAATATTCTCCAGAACATCGAAGAATTTGTTCCTGAACATAAAATGATAGTCATTAATGTGATGGATAAATAATGGGCTCAAAAAATCTTATTTTGGATTTTATTTTACCTAAAACCAGGTAATTGAGGCAAGCCGTGCCTATTGTGAATTGCAAATTGTAAACGTCACACATACAAGTAATACAAGTAAGTTATGCCACCGTAAACCCAA
Organism: Geotria australis; assembly: GCA_036362915.1. Lineage (NCBI taxonomy): Eukaryota > Metazoa > Chordata > Hyperoartia > Petromyzontiformes > Geotriidae > Geotria > Geotria australis. Next base: position 3,434,592 of record JAZEWU010000009.1, read on the forward strand.
GACATTGCTCATGACAAACTTACATAAACCACACCATCCACACAAAAAGTGCATCTAGGCAAAGTTCACCATCCTTTAAAACGTGCTCAAGCGGATTTAAGATACACCACAAATGGTAAAACCAGTCTAACAAAAGGCTAAATGTAAATCTGTATGGACTCATGAGTTAAGAAAATGCCACTGCTTTTAGTGGTCATTTTTTTTGTAAACACAGTACTGTATGCAAGACGTGCCAGCGCTTAATGTCCTATTTCCAAAACTCTTTGAGAACCTCTTGCACAGAGCCACAGCATTTAGAGAAAACACCTCATTTAATCGGCAACCTCCTCGTGCCAAGAGCACTGCCGATGATGGAGTGTGCAACCTTTAACGAGGAAAGCATAAATGGACTTTATTGGTGTAATGAGGGGGCAAAACGGGGAGATGTGGCACATTCCAGGCCGACACCTCTTATGGTCAAAGAAAATACGAACGACTGAGAATGTCTCAATGTGGCAGTTCTTCGGACTAGACTTCCGTCTTTGTCAACACCAGGTCATCATTGGGATCCAAAGGCAAGTTAAGCTTGGCTCACATGCTATGGAAAATGTAAACTGGGCTTCCGTTGCCTCCTTTTTAAAATATATTTTATTGCAATGCCCTCCACTGCCTCTTAGTCAACACAATAATTAAACAAATATGATGGGAAAGAATAATGCGTAATGCAGTAAAGCAAAAGTATTTGTTTTCTACCAATAACGTTAAAGATAGATACATTATTTTAACAAAGCAATTCTCGAAGAAAAAAATCTTACGTGTTTTGTATTTCAGTTAAATATTTTAAAACCATGCTTTTACAGCCACCTGGGCGGCAGGGTGGCCTAGTGGTAATATCTGCACCTCACAGAAATAACGTCCTGCCCGAGGTGGTTCCTTTCTGTGTGGGTTTCCTCCGGGTTCTCCAGCTTCCTCCCACAACTAAAACACACTCATAACTTAATTGGCCGATAACATACAGGACGCAGTGTCTGGCAAATGTTGGCGGTGGCTAACTGCGTGGTTGCCTTCTCCCCTCCCGCCTCTCTGTGTTTTCCTCGTGCCTGATTCGCTCTCTCTTTGAATTAATACCTTCAAAATTGAATGAAAATGTGAGCTTTATAAATTGTATTTGTTAGTAAAGCAAAGGGTGTAGTGGTGACAATCAACTCTGATCAAAAAATCTCAGTGGTAAACAATACATTTTATACGGAGTCAATCAGACTGAGAGTGCTGTAAACTCGTTATCACGTATTTGAGACATTTACAGGACTCCTCTTAACCGCGGTTATTTGGAGGAGGAACATGTGAGATCCTATTATGTGCAGATTACTCCATAGACTATTTTTCAAGAGAGTCCTGCATTGAGATGTTTGGCGACCAGCAATAGCACTCTATATCTTTATCTACGGGTAGGGGGTCAAGGTAGAAGCGTTCACGTCGCGATCCCTGTCAGGTAATACTTGGTGTTGCCTGCGAATTCTACCAAACACTTCGAAGCCGAAGCTGACCATCGTGCTGCGAAGAATCGCAAAGAAGAAGATCTACGGGTAAAACCAGAGAGCACGGAGAAAACCCATGCCTATCACGTAGGAGAACATACAAATTCCACACAGAAAAGTTCATAAGTCTGGAATCGAACTCAGGTCTCTTTTGCTTCTTAAATGAGTAACCTAGTGCGGAAATGCCAAAGGACCCATATAAGAAAGCTTTGTTTCCACTTTTTGTTACTTAATGTGATTATACTAATGTCCTGAAGCTTTTTTCAAAAATCTAACTTTAATGACAGTTACGCCCCAATCTCTTTTAACGTATTTTAACTTTTTGCGGTAGTAGAAATACCGACTGTGTAACGTATTTTCCAAGCTTTTACACTTGATCATACTGTCTCCTTTACTTCCTGTGCCTTTCATGTTCTTGCAAGGCCAGCAGGAGCAGGGCCAGGGAATTATGAATCGTGGCTAAGCCAGCACACGCTAAATGCACCGCTTAGGCAAAAGCCAGAGCAGAATTAATAACAGTGGCAATATAGAAATGCTTGGCAAAGCAAACAAGTGATTAAGAAAACAGCAGGAACTAAGAATTCTTGTAATGTCGTCGTTCTAATGACTTTACCTGCAGTGTTTAAGAATTTTATAGTCCAGATGGATTTCATAGAATGTCATAATGTATTCTCCGTATGATAACACAATGGTTCTTTTAGTCATTCAGCAACTAAAGTTGCAGTTGCATTTTTCCATTTCCTTTAAGATGTTTTATTACCAGAGTCACAATGCTAGGGATTTTTAGAGTGTACTTGAATTTTAAGGTCACACAAACAACCCAGCCACCTGCATATAGGAAAGCAAATTCACATGGCAAATTTAAATTTTTCGCGTACAATTTATTTAGCATTAAAACTGAAAAAGTATGTCCAAAAATCCAAATAAAGACGTTAGTATCTAGATCACAAACAGCTGTGGGTTTAGCTAATGTTATACAAAGGGACCTCTGTATTCACGCTATCATGTAAAATGCCCTGACCGTTAAACAAAGACAAAGGGAATTTTGAGCAGCATGTTAGTTAAAACTTTTTTTTCCAAAGAAAAATAAATACATATTTATAACGGTTAACAGGTTGTAGCCCTATATGGCATGCACTAAAATGTACACTTTTGATTTCAAACGCATCATTATCATTGACATAATAAAGCCAGTGGTATTAAACAACATTAATACAACTTGTCTGTGAAAGCAATTTACCAAAACTCCCTCGAGTTTGTTATGGCATGCTGGGAAAGCCAGTGTGATAAGTGAGCCTCCTTTTGCATCCATAAATCCTTTCCATGTGTCCCAGGGAGTAAATGCCTCTGCTTATGTGGAAGACACATGGTACATACGCAAATTATTGTGACATTTTCCAGCAAAATATGACTCCCAATGTGGAACATGACAATGAGGCACAAAAATAAATCTACATTTGAATGCGGGAGAAATCAATCCCAAAACTTGTTTTCTGCAAACCAAATGTGCCTTTATCATGACAATTCGTTTACAGTTTATAGAATATATATTTGATGTAAAAAATACCAATTTGCATTACAGTTATTAATTTACTATCATTACCCACTTAATCCTGTAAAGGGTCGCAGTGAGCCGGACCCTATCCCTGCAGACACAGGGAGCAAGGGCAGGGCGATTCCTAGGATGGGATGCCAGTCCATCGTAGGCATCGAGGCTGGGGGACAATTTAGTGAGGCCAATTAACCTATGCAGCAGCATGTTTTTGGACTGTGGGAGAAAACCGGAATACCCAGCAAAATCCACACGGACACGTGAAGACCATGCAAACTCTGCACAGAAAGGCACCCGACCCGGGAATCGAACCCAGGGATGTCTTGCTATGAGGCGATGGCACGACTCACTGCACCACCGTGCAGCCCCATTATATTCACACACGATGAAATGTGACAACACGTTATGGTCAACTAGTGAACTATTATCCCTTGCCATAATCCATCCATCCATCCATTTTCAGAAACCCCTTGATCCTGTACAGGGTCGCGGTGAGCCGGAGCGTACCCTGCTAGCACAGGGCGCAAGGCAAGGGAACACCAAGGATGGGACGCCAGTCTATCGCAGGGCGCCTGGGGAAATTTAGTCAGTACGCCAATTAACCTGGCAGCATGTCTTTGTATGGTGGGAGGAAATCGGAGTGCCCGGCGAAAACCCACGTGGACAAGGGGAGAACATGCAAACTCCACACAGAAAGGCCCACGAGCCGAGATTCGAACCTGGGTCCTTCTTGCTGTGAGGCGGCACCGAGCC
>JAZEWU010000009.1:3438492-3485295 GCA_036362915.1 Geotria australis
AACTCAAGATGTAGCGTGTGCAGTAGTTCCCCTCTTGGGGCATGTTCACTCCCTTGGCTGTGACTTCGGCATTCATCCTTCTAACAACATGTCCTGTTCAAGCCCCTTACTTTTCTCAATACGATGTATCTCACTTGTGTATCCCTTATGATGCGTGCGTTCCTGCCTGTCAGGTAAAGTATAATCACCCACCTCCTGTCCCCTTTCCAGCGTTTGTTCCATTAACTTTATTATCTATGGTCCTAGTTATAGCAGATACTAAATAGTGATTGCAAATTTGTATTATTTAGGCGTATTTTAATATCGCTGTTTGTTAAGGTCAAGTTTTCCAAAAGTACTTTAGCCTGTTCTTGTCCAAATGTTTATTTTGTCATAGTCAACTCAATTTACCTTCAATAATTGACTCAGCTTTACTACAAACTCTGATGCGTTTGCCATTTGTGTCGCTCAGACAGATATATATCAACCTAACATGGTAAGGGTTAATGATTGTCATTGACAAAACATTTAAACGCATACTCTCGTCTCAAAACTCATGGCAGTATATTTCAGTTGTAATATTCTAGCTTTGACAATGAACTAGTATTGCACGCACACCATGTGTTTATTTTGACAATGTTTATAAAACTTGGCAATACCTAATGTTACAGATTTTTTTTCCCCTTGACAATGCTGCTTTAAAAATTAAACGCAATGAAATATGTATTGGTATAAATCTGTCTCAAGCCTGAGCACTCTTTTCAATCAATTTTTAACAAGTCTCTGGTCTCTGTCAATTTACAGTTTTATTTGCAATAAAGTATTTTGAACAAAGAGGCTGTGTTCCTTGTTTATAAAGATTCTCTTGTTACGGTTTCATTTCCATAAGTTCTATCATAAACCAAAATGAAGTCTGTAGCACATCAATGCCAAACTGCTAACAGATTGTTTATGTATTTGGCGGGGAAACATGGGAGCTTCAACCTATAAATACTAAAAACTAAACTCACATGTCCCTATTCCTCCAAAATAAACCGTTCTAAGTATGTATTTAGTTATTAAGCACAATAGTTGGTGCAGAGAGCACCCTTGAACATATGGACCAGTCACATCAAATGGGTCTTTTTATTCTACATTTCATTACACGAAAAGTTCACTTATTTCTAACCATAATTTATATCTGTTGTGTTTGTTGCATAACATTTTCATTTAAGCATTGAAAGCTCACCCAGTGAAGAAAAAAGGAGAAAGCACACCAGTTTTAATGTAAAATTGCAAACATTAACATCATCTAAATGCAGTTTGTTTTAATTCCAGTACAATAAAGAAACGAGCAATCCATTTTATACTTAAAAGTTCATAGACAATGTGTTTATTTTTACAACCAATGCAGCATGCAGTAATAGATTATACATTATATACTTCCTAAAAAAAGGAAATTTAAAATCTGGACCACGAGGGCATGAGGAATGGAATTTGAGCATAATTTGTTTTGTACATTCTAAAACTATTTCGTTACAATGAAAACATGGTAATCTTAAAATTTACATATTTAACTGAAATTCAAGACGTTTCAATAATACATTACTTTCAGTTGGTATTCAAATAATAATACGTTTGCATTGTTAGCTAAAAACTTGCATTAGGGCAATTCATCTTTTGGGATGGCATCCGAGCTACAAGGAACGTAGCACAAGCCGTCAGCTTGCTGGTTTCACCAGAGGGAGATACCACTGCAAGAAGAAACAGACAACACATATGCATAAAGCGTCTGATACACATGAAAGACCATGTAAAAGTAAATTCGGTAAAGCATTATGCTTGTCTAATGTTCTATACGTGTCACTTTTTATGAAATCAATGTGGTTTTTAGAACAGTTTATATTTTAAAGTTACACCATATAAATAGCATGTTTTCTTCTGAAAAAGTACTTCACAACAGCAGAGGTCCACTGTTAGATTTATGTCAATGGAATTTGATGTCAATGAACGCCCATGGGCACAGGCAAGGAGAGAATCCAGGGCAGGAGACACAAACGCAACTCATCTCCAGGCGGTTAATTTTCATGGCCCAGCAGCTCGTTTTAAGGGAATTTTGGCAGCTATAACCACAGTAAACAAAACCTTCAGCATATTTTATTATAGTGATGCTCTTGGACAGAGTTCATGATCCCCTGTGTAACGAATTGGCATCTTGGGCATACTGAAACTAAGGAAGTAATGTGTATAGGAATTATATGTTAATGAACAATCACACCTTATACCAGTTTCTCATGTTATTCTACACATAAATACACTTCGAATATACTAATGTTGTTGGTCAAAAGCTGGTTTAATAATTTCCTCTTATAATGTTAATTTACAGCCCTTTGTCAATCCATTGCTGGTCAGTGCAGGCTGCTAAAGGGAAGGAGTAGGACCGGTTTAAATATCACTACTGATGTTTGTCGTAGTCAGGATTTTAATTGAGGTTGCTGGGCTTATAGCACAATGCGCAAACAACCTGGATTTGATTTTTTGCAAACAGCGTTCCTTTAAATACATCAATGTTGTTTTTGTTTTAAATTAATATCATCATGGTGAATTACAGCATCACATCCTAATATTTAATTATTCCGCTACATGCAGTTCCTCGATACTGAGCTAGAGAATATAGTTTTATGCTTCTTTTTTTCTCCTTCTACAAACTGCTTAAACAATTTTGAGACAACGTGCCTTATTTTGGTTACGCCAGTTATTTATGCCAATATTACAATCTTTAACCAACATGGTATGATTCTATGCTCACTTGCCTCTGTGCCCATGCCCGCAGTTTTCCGTCCCTGAGTGTCAAACGGAGGCTTGAGGTACCCATGGAAATGCGATCGCACCAGCTCATGGAATGTAGGCACGCAGTCCTGCATTTGCAGTCCATAAGTCACAAGCAGAAGCCACAGCAGCAGATTTTGGGAGAATTACACATCAATAACCGATGATTCCAAATGCATTCTGATGATATTGAGTTGAAGCATTATGAAGACACAATTTTATCAGGAATGATTTGAATAGTGATATAGACTAACTCCAATGTTTAACTGTCTGTTAAGCACTTTGAAACGGAGTGTATGAAAAGCACTTTATAAATAAAGGTTATTATTGAGTTGAACCTGACACTACGGTGTTATGGCAAGCAGTGCATATACCGTGTATTTCTCAGTTGGCCAAATGGAATGTGGGGTTATACGGAGAAAGGCTTGTTTATTGAAACAGGTGAGGGTCCAAGGAGACGTTTTCAATGTTTTACAATGGAGATCTAAGTTACCACATGGGTGCTATTAATTTACTGAAAGTATTGGCAGGACCTGGAGGTTTGGGCTACAGCAATGGCACACAAATGTGTACTCAACAAATATTATTGGAAGGCAGCAGAAATCAAACAGATGTGCAATATTATGCAATGAAAACACCCTGATATCCAGACCACCGTGCCACTAACAATGTGGAAAATGCACCGCTCACCACCAGTTGCAATGAATTTGAGTTTATTGGGCAATGTGCTGTATGCGTGCAATGCGGCCAGGACAGAAGCTACGTGGTGCAGGTGGCCGGCATACCTCGCTTGCCGCCTTGCACAAGTAGGCGAACCACCGCAGGCCAGCGGCCACATGTGTCACTTCGTCCTCGTACAGCGTATCCAGGACGAGCACAGATTTGGAGTCGCCCTGCGCCGCGAACCGCGCCCGTGTCTGCGGGTGAACGTCCAGCCCTCTGCCCAAGACACGGTGCAACGCATGGCTCCATGGATTGCAATAGACTGCTTAAACACGTGGGTGTCTCTACGATTACACGCGCAACGGAAGCAGGGGTTGCAGGAATCCCGCTTCCAGAGCCTGCAAGCTCACTGGGTATTTTCTGCTGTAATAATAAGCATCTATCTAATCTATCAATGGAGTTGTACTTAAACTCACTGGAACAAAGGTACAGATTGCACATTCCTATAATGGGAGTCAATCGTTTGATCAGTAAAGGTGCAGCCCTGCATTTACTGGCTCATGCCACTGTTGGGGGAAGAGTCTCCATGAGCAGGAGCTTTAGAGAATGTTTGATGTACTCTTCCAATGCTGGCCAGACCTATTGGAAGAGGTGAAATCACCAACACTTTACCTTAACGCACGTGGCCTGCCAATTTACCAACTGTAACGTAGCCATTTATGCTACTGGGTGGACAAAGGTGGGGCATGCACCATTGTTTTAACTGGTGTGCCTGAAGTCCGACCGGTGGTGACCTTTGGATTGCAAGTCCAGTGTGATAACCAGTGCACCATTACAACACCTCTCCCTGCTCCCCATCTCGATAGGACACTAATATATCATCTTCAAAAAGTGCTATTTTAATTTTCAGTTTGTGTTTTAAAACATTTAGCAAAGGTTGCAAGGTGAGACTGGTGGATCAGGACACGGCACAGGCTGTGATGTACCATGTTAGAGTTTAACAACCTTTGTGATCCGTGAAATGTATAACAATCAGCTGAAAGGTTGTACTCGCAAGCGTAAAATGAAAAGTGGTGTAACCATCAAGTACATATTGAAGAAATAGTTTAAAGTTTAGCTTAAAAGATATATGAAATACAATTTTATTTATTTATTAACAAATCAACTTAAAATGTTTAGTTTGGCTGAGCAAAAGAAACACGTTATTTATTTTGCACCTCTGAGGACATGTGGCGCCCAGACAAGTAAGTTCAATGGAATGAAAAATGATGTAATTATGCGATTATGTCATTGGATATATTTTTGGCTGTAGTTTTTTACATTAAGGTGACATAGTATTTGTCTTTAACAAACGCTTCATATTATTCGCTGACATATCAGTTTCCCACCCGAATATAATCCTATCACTATAAATGATAACAAAGAGCACTGCAAGGTATATATGTGTGCAGAGAACATCCAGACGTGATTGTCTTTTTTGGATGTTTACTGAACAGACCAACACACAAGTAGTCTGGCAAAAGCCCTGATCCTTTGCTGTGATTTTCTTGTAACCTTTCTGCATCTCCATTTCAACTCCCCTGGCCAATCATCTTCAACTGCTCTTCCTGCTCCCCCCCCAACTCAGATGAGTAGTAGGTGATCACACTGACCTCATCCCCCCACCCCTCGTGTAATGAGGGTGGCAATGCTATCTGTGAGTTATGTGCACAAAATGCACCTGGCCTGGCACAGGCGCCGTAGAGACATCACTGCCACGTGATGGCAAACGGCAGTCGTGGTTGTTGAGTTATGCACACACTCGGGCTTGTTCTGTCAGACTGATGGTCAGTGGCGTGCGTACCTAACAAGCATGTGTAAAGGAAAGGCTCGTGAGTCAGACTGTTAACGGTGAACTGTCCCTTTGTGTGCTTGTGTACTGGGACAAGCTGGAGAATTATCCATTTGAATTATCCGGGAGTTTTGCAACAACCATACATAGAATTCGATATGTGACAGAGGATGGGGTCTCCAAACATAAAACAAAAACACCGTTGGAAATCGACCTCTGCCATTCATCTCTGCTAGTACATTGAATATCACCACATATAATTATAAATCATATCAAACCTTAAGTGTATAAACAACAAAAGAAACATTAAACATTACCTCAAATGTTTAAACACAGCATTATGGATGAATCAGTGGAACTGCCCACATTAGTAACACCACAGCATATGGAAACCATCAAACGCAGTCATATAGGATCAGGTACTGTGTGTGTGATGTGTAGCTCTTCTCGAGTGATTCTCAAATGCATTGTTCGGGTAAAGAAAATAGGTGCGGGCGCGTTCTGATGAAGGGACTCTTTTACACGTGACTGCTTGCGCGCTAAAGGGGCTCGCGGCGTGACAACACGCTTCCTGCCGGAGGAAATCAGCAGTAATGGTGCAATTTGTCATCGCGCAACCGACCTGGCCTCGTGAACCATGTGGACAACCGCGAGACGGGCGCGCAGATTGTGGGATGTCTCCTTAGCCGACTGCCACAGACCTGCCGGGTAAGACACACGTGCCATTAGCTCCACATCCAATCTCTTGGGGGCCCTCCGACCTTCTTTGCTGTTCTATTTCATTTTTTTCCGTGGTTTGATAGACAAAAAAAATATACAAGAGAATAAGTGACTTGAGCTCTGAAGCCGGTGCTGTCAGAAACATCTCTAAGGTACGATGCCGGCCACCAGGTTATTTAAACAAGCCAAGTGTTACTTATTTTGCTTAGCAGACAAAACTTCTGTGCCATCTTTGTGTCGTTTTTTTTTTCTCAGCACGTTCTCTGTTACAATCGTTTTGCTCCAACAGTTATGTTATATTCGGCACAGCAGGAGAGCCGCCACGAGTCTGCAGGGATGATTAACTGTTGCTCCATCACAGCCACCCCCATTGAAATTCAATCTGTCAAGCTGCCATCAATGCACTTGACCGACCTTATAACTAAATATCCATACACTACCCACTTCCCTTGATGTCAAGAACGTAGTTTAAGTAAACGCCATTACACATTACAAAATATATCCAAATTTAAATGTATGAGAATAATAAAGTACAGTCCACTGTCGGCCTTCCCACAATTTATGCTCGAGGGGGTTGTTTCACCATACTTCACCAACCTGGTTAGTGTGGGTTGGTGACATGGGGGGGGGACCAATGACTGAGTCACATATCACTCACCCCGAACCAATGAGCAAGCAAAACAGAATGCTCTATATGCTTTATACAGTGTTTATAAAATACTTTTACAATTGTATCAGTTAGAAAATGAATTCGTCTGGAAACTGGCAACACAGCACTGCTCATTATTTTCAGTTTAAAAGGCCCAAAAATGTATCGGTGAATGGAAAAGAATAAAAACAAGCATTTGAGATTTATTTTGAGTTGAGAATATAGCACTGAGCTAAAATGAGGATGTGCAGGTTATGAAAGGTGACACTTGCATACCATTGTTCAATTAAACTTAGCACAACTCATTCGTAACCAATGAATTCTGCACACCACCAGTTTTCCTCTGAGAATAAACCCTCATAATTCTCTATCTTGTAAAATTTACAGATTCAGTTGTTTTAATGGATTTCCGCACTCACCATTGTGCACTGGCAAGGCTCCAAAATGGCTCCCTAAGGCACTGATTCGGGTTTCCAGAAGTTTGAAGTGCTGAGACAAAGAAGACATAACAGAGCATCCAAACAACAGTTAAGCTCCTGAGAAAAACTGCTATACACAGTCATATTTTAAAGAACACGTGCTATTTTGAGGAGCAAAAAAAACAATACGAATTTTCAGATTTCATAACAATGTGAATTAACTGGCACATACTTTCTCATGCTTGATTCCAAGAAATGGCTCTCATTCAAAGAAATCTGTAATGTATTTCAACGATCTAATTTAGGAACCATGTAATTACCTATCAAAACATATATGTAATCGTCTTTATTTTACAAAGTAATTTAATGGTGCGATTTACAAGTGTGTTAAATGTGGAGCCCTTACTTTGGCCTCGTCCCCAGCCACCTTGACAAAATCGCTGAAGAACTGACGAGGCAGAGGTGTTCCATCAGCAGTGAGTACGTCTGAGAATCTTGCGATGATGTCCCAGGATAAGTCTATGGCCCACTGCTCAATGTTGGCAAGAGAGTGCAGGAGAGCAATGCGGCTGCCCTGCTCCCAAGGTAATAAAGTCCATCAACATCACCACCATTACAATCATTATTATAATATACAGCAGCTCTTTGACTTTCCATCAGAACATATTTTTCATTTATTAAACGTTGCTGCTTCTGATGTAGGTTTGCTGCTTCGCCCAATTTATGCCAATTGTGTTATCAGCATAATAATCAATTCAGAAATGTCAAAGGGCAATGTGTTTCAGAGAATGCGCAATAAAATAGATCTTTCAAAGAACGTCCGAAACATTCTTCAAGTGTTCTTGTAATGCTTTACACAGTAGGTGATGCACTTTACCATACACTCTGCCAATAGATTGTCACATGGTAATGAACTATTTTATATTCTGGCTCTAGGACTTGGACAAATGTAAAGCAATAGAAAACTTGAAAATGGTTTTGTGCAGTCATTGGTGACTAGGCGGAGAACATCATTGTCCTACATTTGAATATGCAGTTTAATCATGGGCAGCCATCCAAATTCACACGTAGGATCTCAGCAGTGCCAGCTAAGCACTCTCATTCACCCAACCATCTCCCACAGGAAAGTGTTATTAAAATTTAAGTGGGGCAAAGCTGAAGGCAGTTCATTTTAATCTGAGCAAAACATATTTTATACATTACTGTTAGGTTAATGTTTACAATTATAGGTGTACGAATATTCGGTTCTATTCCATTAAAACAAAACAATACATTCTCACTGTTTACTACTTTAAACAGTAATGTAAGAAAACAGAGCTTTTCTTCACAGTAGTTCAGTAGAAAGTCACCAAAACACCAAACCCTTGACAACTTAATTTGCACAGTTTATTTGTAATCTCGATGAAATGCCAGCATCAGAACTACAGCCAATGCTCTCGTTGGTGAAGTGTCTTTTTTTTACCAGAGTGCCTCCCTTGCCACGCTTGATACGTCCGGGTTTCAGGACCGTGAGTTCTGCTACACGGGGTGGCTGCTCAGGGGGCACACAGCACCCCACCGCCTCCACCTTCCCAGCCTCCCACCTCCGCTGCACCTCTAGGGTTAACTGCACCTGCAGGTCACCCCAACGAACACATGGCAGTTGCAACCAAATTCATCCCTGAAAAATATGCTGCTGAACTTACGCTCACAAAATTAGCTGCTGTCACGGAAAGGTGCTCCCACTTCTTTTCGGTAAAAGTGTAACAGTGAATTTGAGACCAAGTTGGGGTGGTGTTGAGGACTGGAGTTTGGGAGGGGTAGCATGAAGCCCAGTTTCTTTAGCTGTCTCGATGATGAGATCTTTGTTTTCCCTCCTTACCTTAGAGCCAAAAGCCAGGAAAAAAATCTGCAACGCGTGATAAATGCGGGATATTGGAGAGTCAAGTTTACTCCAAGACGTTAAATGGTCAACAGACATGAATGAATAAATACTAGGAAATAAAGTTATGTTTGTGCAGGCGAAAGTAGAAATAATATTGCTTTTTGTCAAGATATTTTTCTCAAGCAAGAGTGTTCTCTTCTCCTACCATCAAAATGAATGGTATCTTTTTCACGTTTAACAATTACTAGATTAATCATTCATTGAAACTGCACTTTAAAAACATTTTTTTCTGGTATACACTTGTGCTGTAGCTTGCTGTAGGTTATTATCATCAGTGTAGTGTAAACAAAACAAATGTGGCAACAGGGAAAAGCTATACATTGTTCACAGCAATGTAATCGATCAATTACAGTTCATTTAAATTCCTCCACAGCTGGTGCAGCCATAGAGAGGTAACTGAATACATTATTATTTGGTTCCTTCTCATTCACTGTTATTAGCAAGACCTGGCAATGGGAATTGTGTGGCCTGCAATAGATCAATATTTTTGCTATGAATTAAACCTGGGGCTGCCCCTTCATCGACAGAACCAAGGCACGAGTATTCATTAGGCTACTACACGCTTTAGGTACATTACAGCTTTTGGTCTGAAATTACCAAGGTAATTTACTTAATTGTTACTTTAGCCGAAAGTACAAATTGCGGTGGAATCCTAAAGACCATAATACATTTTTTAAACAAGCAATGTTATTGGTTGCTAATGGATTGATGTAATGAATAATTGAGAAGTTAAAATATATGAGGAAACTGATTGGTGTCCATGCTATGCTCAATTAAAGACGTGATTGAAAAAAACACACCATAACTATTAATCAGACAAATGCAAGATTAAATAAGGTCCAATCTAAGATAGATTTTCTTTCATTACAATATATGTGCTCACAACCTTTCTTGAGCTAGTGGACTGGTGGGTGAAAATATGAAATAATGGTCATCTTGGCATATTTTGAATTTTTTTTGACAATGAACGTTGGTTAATTAGAGCTTGATTATTATTATTATTATGCTAAATAAGTATATCAGAAATGTTCAGCTTTAGAAGGTAAACAATACTCTGCTTTCACCTATTAGTACATGTCTAATCTTATCAATACCGTTTCAACTGCACTTTGCACAATACTGAGCTGCATGACCCAGCTCAATATCCAATCGCAGAGCGATGAGCGAGGCTGAGTCACGGATCACTGGCAACTTTCCCTAGACCACCAGATTGGAAAATCTCTCACAACAGGTTAAGTAAACTCAGCTGTGCCAAAAGAAACCAAGGTTCAAAATTAATCTAAACACAAAATCATCGTTTGCTGTGACTCATTTATAAGATCTTTTTCTTGGAAGACAGAAAAAGCGCTGTAGCTTTGGTTCACAATTTTGATAAAAAGAAATTCCTTACAATTTCTTTTTTCCCCAACTTCCAAAGCCAAGCTGACAAAATGATGTGCCCAATATTAATACATCGTATTTGGTTTAACCTGTCAGTATTTTTTTAGATAAAATCCTATAACTGAGTAAGGTCACCAACTGAGTAAGGTCACCAAAAGGAGTTCAGGTGTGTACATATCATTTTCACTCTAAAAGCTATTCAGAGAAGATTGTGATGCGTTCTTATTTTCATTCTATGAGATTCATTGACCAAAATTTAGATTTTGCAGACACACCGCTTGTGCACCTGCTTGTATTAAGTTTGCTACCGATATATGATCTGCTTATTCTATGCTAAGCATAATACCTCTTCTAAGTGCAGAATTATGTAAGTAATTGTTCTGCATAGGTTTTAGTAAAATGGCTGCAATGATAGTACATTAGTCCATTGCCAACATTGTTTTCATTAAAACTTGGCACAATTTTTGCTGAAACCCATACTTTATTCAAACAAGACTTGTGGAACAATTATTTACCCAGCACTAGTGTGTACAAATTGCTTCAGTGCTTCAGAATAAGCATGCAATTTTCTAAGCATGACCCGACGAACTGGGTAGGAATGAATCAAGTGCAATGTCTGTACGCATAATGAGTAGACACCACAACGCTAATTAGTAGCTTTCTACACCTGCATACTGACAAATGTTAATGAAATAAATTAATGGCAATGACATTTATTTGGCACAGTGGTCGAGCAGTATAGGATTTAGGCGACCAGAGTACTGCTGCAAACATCATCTCGAGTGAAACTTAACATTCCAGGTTTCCCCCGGTCTCCCAACGCTCCAGACGTGGCCCCAAGGAATGTTTTTCCTTTCCCTTATGTCAAGAAACTGCTGAAAGGACACTACTGCAGTAATGTAGAGGAAATTGCATGCAGCAGTAGAAGAGGCATGAGTGATACATAGCTTTGCAAAAGTAAGAACGCAGCTTCCCCTCTAGTAGTTGTGCAGATGTAATGGAGATATATGGCAATGTCTAACCGCCATAACTAAATGGCAATACATATTCCATTCAAATTGGAGCAAATTCACCTGTCTGGTGTCAACTTTCAGCTACCTGCCACCAGAGAACTGCAGAGGGATTAATAATTACGATTGAAAAAAAATGCCAAAGCCGGTCAGTAACACTTAATGCTAAGCCAGTTGTACTAAATCCCCTAAGAGGAAGAGAAGTTTACAAGCCGGTAGCAGTAGCTTTTTTAGGTCATCCACCTTTTCCTGTGGATCTGGAGTTGACAGGATTTTGACAGCCCAGAAGCAGAGGGAGTCATCACCCTCCCCACTAGCTCTCTCCACACATGTCACCACACCTGCAACGACACACACAACACTGGGTTACGGGCCAATAACATTAATGAACTTCACATTTCCAGAGCCACTGGTATTGCCTTGCATGGCACAGTTATATTATTTCCACAACACATTCTGCTTAAAACTGGCTTGAAGCGTTATAGTTTGTACAAGAAAGAAAACACTATGTTTCTTCTCTGGTGGCTTAATAAAAAAAACCATGTAATTCCACCTTGAAACAATTAGTGGATCATCAAGCGAGAATGCTAATACAGTAGAAATAAGGATTGGGCTGAATTGGTACATGTTGCCACTCGATATATCACAAAAATGTATTTAAAAAAACCTCATTCATTAATTGGCCGATAACAACATAATATATAGCATGCATTGTTTGGCAAAATGTTGGCGCCGGAAAACCGCCTGGCTCCCTTCCCCCCTCCCCGCCTCTCTGCGGTTTACTTACGCTTCTCAGTCGTTCTCTTCTTCAAATTACTCCCTTCGAAATTGAATGACTATGTGCGTGTTATAAATAGCATTTTTAAACATTATTATTAAGTGCAGAAATATACCAATTCCAGCTTGTTATACAATAGTCTGGATGCTGGGTCAGCGTACCTTTATTCAAGTAATGGCAGATACAAAATAATGAAATCCAATGCCATCCCCATGAATTACATTAGCAGGCATGGTATCAAAGTGACTATAAATATATCCAGACCCATAGTTCCAAAAGGAAAGGAATTCTGAGTAAAATAAACACCAGTCATTGATATAAAGTTACATCTGCAGTTTCCATTTGGACATGGCGGATGTTGGAATACCAGCTAACTTTATGTAAAATGTATTTATGGATCAGGAATTCAAAGTAAACCGGACGTCACAGGTGATGGATGCTGATTGTAGCCACAAGATCCCCACAAACGTACACTTGGCAGCGGGGTGAGGATTTTCACTTTGGAGAGATTGACTCATTAGACAAATTGTTAGTATCTTCAGCATAGCATCCAATTGTAACATATGACGAAGGTAATTTATGTTTTGTGTTATATAGATACAACAAATGGCTAAGCAGTGCAAATTTCCTCACTGGAATCTGGAATTTAGCAAGGAGGCAGTGCAATTCATTCTTTTGTAATTTTATCTCAGTGATAAAATTAGAAATGTAACATTAAATTTCAGCGTGGATAAGCAATTAAGTTTCATAAATAGAATGACAAAATATAAAAATGGAAAAGCAAAACACTCAAGATCAAAGAGTTAGAAAAGCGTATTAATGTTCTAATAGTCATATAATTTGTTCAATAACACTTGATACAGGATTTTAAACTGTGATGTGACTTTGTATACCAAAAATGGCCATACCTTTCCATACATCTTCGCTCTGACCAATGTCAGCAATAGATAACGGATTTTCGGTTTTAATATAAACATGTCCATCAACAACAGTCACTTCATAAACCTGATTCTGAAAAACAAAATGGTACACATCTGGTACATATTTTGCAGAGCAAATGCAGGGAATTTTTAGACATATAACAAAACTGATAATTGCTTTTCAAAGCTGTTCTTTCGGGACAGCTGTGTCATGCGCTTACGCTCTCTTCTTCGCGACGTTTCGCCCCCCACATTGAAGGCATCCTCAGATATGTGGACGGAGCGTCCCGAAGGAGAGAGAGGAAGCGCTCGACATGGCTAGCCCGAAAGAACAGCTTTGAAAATCAACTATCATGCATCGAGCCATGAAAACCTACATTCGTCCATCTATGCGAAACGACGTACGGCAAGGAAACATATAACAGGGACCTCCTGTATATGCATGGAACTCCCAGCTTGCAGGGCTACAGTGGCCATTCGAAAGCAATATATCAAGGGAGCTGCTCATTAATCTCTACATATTTTTCAGTGTGCTCTCTGTATATGGATGGGTTTTATTCACATACTCCGGTCACCTCACATTCCCAAATAAGAGGTTAATGAAATCACCACACATTTCAGGAGCCTCCTGGAATGTGTGGTGAGACTTTCTTGGCTGAATAATTCTTAAGACAAATATAACAAAGAAATTATACCTGCAATCCTGTTGATGATTCTCCTGTGTCGAGACAAAAATCAAAATGGTGCCACGGACAGATAAGAGCCAACTTGCCATTCCCTACATCTTCAATATCCCCCAACTCAAGAGGCCCACCTAGAGAAGATAAAGGAAATGTTAAGTCATGTCCAACAGACATGTAATTACTGATTTAAATATATACTTATGCTCATAATAAATGCATAGAATTGAGCAAGCATCGATTACAATAAATATAAAGTGTCACGAAAATTCTACCATTAGGCCAATGCAATGATGGGAAATGCCCGCAATTGCTTGCTCATGTACTGCTGACAGAAAGACCTCTTTCGACAGTGAACGAATATGTGCGCGTTATAAATGTAAAATTATTATTATTTATTGTAGATAAACCTCTCTAGAGGGTATTTGGCCTACTGTTCCTCACCGGCCAGACAACTTGGAAGAGGACGAAGTGCCCACACATGATCCCACCACGCAACCTGCTGATTTACTGGAGTCCAACTCATTTACAACGGACATGTACGTTTGCCCATTTTTTCAACTGGCAGGTCAGAAGATCGAATCAAAGCGGTGAACCTCTGGATAGATGCAGTCCAGTATGGTAAGCATGAAACCAATGCAAGACAAACACTAATAAATGACCTTAAACCATGCAGGTGAATCATTTCATGCCTATCTAAAGACCTATTAAAATTATATTACACGTTACCAGTTTACAAAATGTTCTGTCTTGCATTGCTACATTGGTATGCTAGTAAACATGGAAGCAGGAACATAATTGTGCTGAAAGATAAAGCAATATGAGGGCTGAAGTTTTATTGCTGTACTGTACCTTCATGTGGGCATGCAGAATCCATGGCATAAAATTTGCCATCTTCTGTGCAGACCAGTACAATGTGTTCTCCATCCGCTGAATATAATCTGTAATCAATTTAGAACATGTCCCAGATGTTAGACGAACACTGGCCATTACGTTTCTACAATATATAATAAGAAAAAGGGCTAAAAGAGTGCATTACAATAAAGACTTACAACTTGATTTTACAGTTTATATTACCATATATACATATTAAGCAGGCATTCATATTTTAAGAGAACAGTGCAGGATAAGGTCACATTTAAAAAAAGAAAAAAATGGTTAGAGACAAAGCGTTATAAAAAAAAAGATGGTTTACTCAGAGTAATGTCTGACACATGTGGACGCTACAACCACCATTATGGCACTGCAAACGGCTGTTACAGCATAGCACACGCAGGTGTGAAGCAATAATAATAATAGCATTTATAGAGCGCCTTTCGCCCGAGGGTCACAAAGTGCAATAGTTGGAAGGGCACCACCTCTTTTACACGTTTTACAAATGGAACTTTTCTTAGATTGCTCCTGGACCCAACGCAGTGCAAAAACAATTTGAGCATTGTGATTTATTGCAGCAGATGTATGGGTAAGCTATGAATCATACATTTAAAACATGCACGTTGATTATAAAATGTAGCAACTTTTAACAATCCCTGAAAAGGCAGACACTGGGATACATTTTCCCTGGTATAAAGGTTGTACAGTTTCTAGTTTGAATTAGCACACAAAACACTGTTTATATTTTTTTATATTCATGTACTTGCATGCCAAGCAGAATTTCGTCCCAAAACAATGCCAGACAACACTTGTATCAGGTATGAAGTCATTATAATGTTCAAGACTCTTAGCAAAAATGCAGGCTAATAAAAAAAATATACAATAACTAAAATAACGAACATTGCTCTTTGTTGTATTATCAAAAATTCTGCAACATGTTAAAGTAGTGCAAGTGCTGAATCAAGATCCTGGAGAATGAAACATGCGCAAAGAAATGTATGAATTAAAATGTACTTTACAATACACGTTCTGGGAAAAGGCAGCTGTTGATTTTATTATGTAAGACGTATTATGTTCACATGCACAAAACATTGATACAAAGTATAATATGCACCAATCAGGTTAACCAAGTTTGCAACTGCAGTAGCAGTGATGTTTTTCACCCGTGTTAGATGATTAAGTGCACACGTTGGCCTGTTAAGTATCAATGCAAAACCGTGTAAATAATTCTCCAGAACCCACTAATTTATGCTATAAACACTACAGTTTCTATTTTTTTACAATGTTCTGCTTGACATTATATTTCGATACCATGATGATGAACAGAATTCATGAACGGAACAGGGAATAAAAACAAACCCACACATTGAGAATTGCTCTCCATGGCTATGAAGAGCAATTCTTATACATCGAGCCCTGAAAACCTACATACAAAATCACGCATTGTAGGGATGTAAAATACCGCCTATGCATTGTTGCGGTTAAGCTTCAGAATTAATTATTGTTTAAATTGTTGTAAATGTATCTGACCTTAATGCTGCACAGTCCATGTGAGACATTAACAAAAAATAATACAAAGACATTGACTCTTACATGCACAATTCAATACATTTACTATAAGCATAAGAATCGATATTAATCAATGCAGCATTCTTTCACTAGTCAGTATACAGTCCTTTAAATACAGTATTACATGTATCTACAATTGAATAAAAAGCTTAATACTACAACCTTTAAAAACATACTCTACATGTTTTAAGGCATGAACGTATGAAAATGCACAGTATCTTTGAAAACATTTTTTTCTTAATCTTACAAAGTATAATATACATGCAAAGTAGTTCCATAATGTCCATATCACCTATTGGAAATAACATGCTAAACTCAACATTTAAAGATACATTAACCACGTTATTTTTGTTTACTTCAATATCGCCTGAGGATGCCTCTAACGTGGGAGGTGAAACATCGCAAAGAAGAGGACAGAGGGGCAGTGCTTGATACGGCTATCCCAAAACAGCTTTGGAAAGCATTTCTAATGCATCGAGCCATAAAACCTACATCAGTACAATCATTTTTTAAAATACAAATTTACAATATGTTTCCGGTTTAGATGCAGCTGTGCCAATTTGTGCAATGGAATCAAGTTTAAGTAGGTAGCTCTGTTGGCTTTGAAACCGTGGAAAATAGATCTGGCATAGGCCCGTGGGAATGTGTGCATGTGCTGCAGATGCAATCAGACCCTGCCAAGAAGGCTCACAAGCCAATTTAAAAGTATAGTAGTAAATGCAATGAATGTAGATATTTTTGTTAAGGATATCCTGGCTATTCTTCTCAGATTTTTCGAAGTATGTATAAGAGACTGTAGATTTTACGTATAATAAAATCCAGATACGTAAAAAGTATACTTAAACTATTTTCATGCTTTCAAATTAAACCATGAGAAATGTTTACAATGGTTCACAACTGTAAACTAATTGATTGGTATGTTATCTGTGATCTACAATGGAAAAAATAATATGATTTACTCTTACTCTACATTGTACAAAGTGATGGTCACTTCGCACAATCTTAAATAGGGTGTTATATACATTCCAGTGGTTAAATTAAGGGTGAAATGGTGTCAAACTCTGCCCTTGTCTATCTACCTGAACCAGGGGTGACCAACAAATGAACCATGCACTCGTTTGATCCTAACCATTTCCATATGCATGCAAACAGCACATTTCCTCAATTGTTTATGAACCATATATAGCATGCCCCTTGCACTTGGAACAATCATACCACTCACAATGGGAGTGGCTGGCGATGTAACCACCTGACCTAACTTGTGTAAAATGGGCGACCAACAGTCAACCTTTGAAAGGCAGCAAGGGTATCCAAACCCAGCTGTCTCGAAGTTATTTTAGTAATGTCATTGCATCCTAATGAATATTGTAATAGAACCTTTTTAAAGAACCATAATAAATAGGTTTCTTCCCAGCACAGTGTGTTAAATGGATAACTGCCATACCAAAAAAACCCCAAAAAAGTAAAATCGGTTCACAGACGGTACGATTCATAATCTAATGTCTATGATGACTGTACGCAAACTCAGGACTCGTTGCCAAGAATCTGCAGAGTGCATCACGCACTTCAGAAATTTCATCTGCAGAAGGTGTATTTGGCAGAGATTCTGGTTGTGGAAGCTCGCCTTCTGCTTCTTCCACATCTTCCATCCACTGCTGCCTGAACACTTCGTGATGCTCCTCACACAGGTTGTGGAGCAGGCAGCAAGTGGCAACAACATGTGGCACGAAGGTCGGATTCACTTCCATCCTCTTTAACAGAATTTTCCACCGAGCTTTGAGACGTCCAAATGCACAGTCCACAACAGAACGTGCATTCGAAATGTGCTTGTTGAAGAAGGCTTCCTCTGGAGTGGGGTTTGCAACTGAAAAACCCTTCACGAGCCATGGCAGCAAAGGTGTGGCAGGATCACCCAAAATCTGCAGCGGGACCTCAACCCCCGAGATTTCCATTGGGCACTGGCGAGTACAACAAGCACACACCAAGCAAGACCATTGAGAAAGACTGCTTGATCATTTTCGTTCCATGTTTAATTTCTCTATCTGATGAGTGGAATCATGAAGGCATCTGATGTGAATTTGTGGCCAAAAAACTGAAGTGGCGTGTGATATCTGAACTGCTCGTGGGCCTAAATATGGTTAAGCAAATCCCACAACTGACATGGCATTGGGAGGCCTTCATCTAGCAGTGGCCTAAGGGCTAACAATTATTTATAAGGGATATATTTCATAACAATGTAAGCAGTCCAAATCCTAAGTGGATCTTAAAGCTAACATCTGAGGTTCTGGATTGTTGTTTTCCATAGCACACTAGTACATTGTAAATAATCACTCATTTACATCCACCACATGGGTTTCCAGAAATTAATTTTGTGACAGGAAATACATTTTTGAGGGAATTTTGGAAAGGGGCTCTTTTTTTTTCAAAGCAAATGACCTGTCAACTGTGGAGTATGCAGACAGTTGTATATAAACTGTATTACCCTCTCCCATCCAATTATTAGACAATTGATATCTCAAAATAATAATAACAAACCTTTCTCCATAATTATTTGGGATGACTGAAACAGGATCAGCAAAAAAAATTACCTCTGGCAATGAATGCGAGTTGGCGTAGAGAGCAGACTGCCTCAGCACAACTTCTTCTTGTGTGGTGCCCGGAGCAATACAGCTAATGTCCCGGAACCTTTCCCAATGACAATGCACAAGGTGTTTTTTTTACTTTTGTACGTGGATGTACAAAACATAAAATATTGAAAAGAAATGTAATGCATGATGCAATATATTAATTAAAAAGCAGAAAAAGTAGGTGAACATTTGAGGGCCATTTGGTTTGCCCATTTGTGCAAGACTAAACATCTCACCTCAGCTTATCATCCACCAGGGCTTGCAGCACTAATGAAGGCCATTCTTTCTGGTTCATGTAATCTTGTATGCAGTCGCGGAGCGGGGTGATTGGAATGTGCGTGCTGCCAATCATCCCCATGACTTGGGGGATAGAGAATCTTTCCTGGAAGCCCCTAGCAATGCGCCGACCTTCATGCGCATTCGGCAGGGCAATGTGGCTCTGCAAATGGAGCTCCACCATAACGCGGCAGAATTTGTACAAGTACTTGTGCACAGTGCTCCGGTGCACAGCAAACATGTTCCCCACCTCCCTGTACTTATCATAGCTTGCTAACTTGTACAAGGCAATCCCGACCCTCTTCTCCAAAGGGACCGGGCTGCGCACCTGAAAAGCTGGCGGTTCCATCTCTGAGCGAACCATCTCAACGATCCGGTGGAACATGGACCTGCTCACCCGAAAATACTTCATCCATTCGTCGCCGCCAAAAGATGTCCGCATGACGGTCTGCTCCCACCAGGTGGAGGAGCGCATGCGCATCCACATGCGACGGGGCTGCCGCACGGGCGGCACAGAGCGCGGAACCATGGGGAACCGGGCACGGAGCAGGTTGTATTGGTGCATCACAGCTCTCCTCCTCAAGCGAGACCATCCATCAAACTCCTCCGCATCCAGAAGTTGCTCAAGGAAAAGAAAGAGATGCTCCCCAAAGGTGGAAAACTGCTCCAGGGGGAAAGCTGTCAAAGCTCGCAGCAGTCGTGTCCGTTGATCCATGTGTGAACAAAGAGCTGTTTCCTCAATTGCAGGGTGATGATATTAAGTCAGTTAACCCAATGTTATAGTTCTTCAGGGTTCTCTAGGGAACACTGATGGTTTTACCTGCCAACCAGACGTGTAGATAGAGAAAACGTAAAGCACCAATCCACTGGAATAAAATAGTCCACATTTTTTAATATTGTAGAAAACTACGACAGTGGGATAAAAAATAAAATGGTCCTCATGGATTAAAATGCAAAGATGCAACTACAGCATCGATTTAAAAGTAGTAATATAATCCTGTGATACAGTGCTTTTGTGGCAACGGTTGATGGATTATGGAGACATTTATGGAACGCCCTAATCCATTTGGCTGCGATTTGGACAGACGGTGACAGTAAAGTACACAGGTTTGTCAACCAGACCTTATAAGCCATTCAGTGCATGGGTTTTCAAAAAGCATTCCTCCAGTTTCCAGTATTCGTCTAGATTTATATTGTCAGTAAATAATGTTATATTTCACAAAATAGCGATGCACCCAATTAAACAGCTGTCTAATCGTTTAAAAAACAATATGGTAATCCATTCTTCTGGTTCATTCCTTAAGTTTCTCATGGAATAAATTCCGGAAATCAGCCAGACAGCTCCAGCTTAAATTAATCCGTGTATGCCTGCCCTTTCACATGAAGTTTGTATGTTTTCCCCTGTTCCACATGGGTTTCCGTCCTTAGCTAAAAAAAACATACAATGTGAATGGTGTTGGCCAATTACTCAATTGGGAATGCACGTAGGAATATTGCCCCTACTGTGGAAACTTGGCAGTAGACACCTACAAGAGGCTTGAGACTCGGTGAGGCTTTCTTGGCTAAATAAAAGTTCATCAGCCAAAACAGAAATTGGTACCACCATAGGTGGCAAAACTTTAGTAGTACCGATATATTTATATGGCTAATAAGGGTGAATAATTAGTCAACCCATTAATTTCGAAACATCACTAGAAATTGTCCCTTGTGCTCACAAAAGCAAATCTTCCCATATGGCAACGTGCCAGCAACATTTTACAAAGTTAACTTTTGGTAAAAGTGGGTTTATTTAATATAATTATCAATGCTCAGTGATAAATGAAGGGATCGTCTGTTTCCCAAAAGCTATTAAGATTGGACTATTAAAATGGCAAATAAAAAATAACTGGTCATGGGAAAACGTTCTTAAATATGTAATTCTAATTGAGCCCCGTGTTGTAAAGTGCAGGCTCCAGCTCGTATTATCCACTTCCATCTCCGGTATACTGTATTTATAAGCTATAAAGGACCATTGTCTGAAACACACGTGCTGAGTTTTAAGTGAAACAGCATTAACAAGCCCATGCACACAACTCCCTCATACACGGCACACAAAAGACAAACCATCGAGTTGATTGGGACCATGCGACCTCAAACTATTGACAATATACATTAAACCCGCCAGTCTCAACCGGTGGCTCTGGTGGCTCTGGCAGGGCGCAAGGCAGGGATATACCCTTGATGGGAGGCCAGTCCATCACAGGACACCGGGGACAATTTAGTCCGCAGGCCAATTAACTTGTGCAGCAGCATGTCTTTAGGCTGTGGGTGGAAACCGGAGTGCCCGGCGAAAACCTACTACGGTACATAAACACATTGATTGCCGAGTCGTCTCACCATGGCTATTTTTAAGTGACAACATCAGCAGACCCTCGACATTATTTATCATCGAGCTCTTCAAACACACTGCTACCAATAACAAGACAGAATAGCATATCTGGCCCGGGCTTGGTGCAGGGACCCACTTTGTGCAGCGCTGCGCCGCTAAGCGCTCCGCGGGTCCCGCTCGCTGCCAGCCCAGGCCTCGCACCGCGTCCCTGAGCGCCGACACCAGCCCCTCCTCGAAGCGTTCCATGAGGGACTCCCCTTCCCGTCCCTAGTCTAAACAATAGGGTGTTTCTGTGCGAGGTGTTGTTGATACGGGTGGTGTGGAGTTTGGGCCTGTGCGCTGTAGTACGACAGAATGCGATTTTGCAGTGAAATGCGACGCGCCAATGAGAGGGGAAGGACCTGCCTGCGTCAAGGGTTACGTTCTTACGACATGGTTTGACGTCCTTACGTCAGGAGCGGGACGTGGGTGAATTTCCAGAGCGCGCGCGCCGTGTTTACAGTCCCGTTATAAATCATCTTGTTCTTTGCGATTCTTCGAAGCAGCGCGATGGTCAAATTACAGTTTCCCATTTCCTTACACAGCCGCTTGCATTTTCATTGAACTCCGCAAGGTCTTTTGAGCTGCAGAGGTTCGGTAGTAGAGCACAGACAAGGCAGTGTTCCATAGTATGGTCTGCTTCTCCACATTCACAGGTGGTTGGGCCGGTCTTGTAGCCCCATCTGACCAAAGCATCTTTTGATCGTTCTAGTTCTGAGGCGGTTGAGTGTCTTCCACTGAATCCATGGTGCATCTGAGCCAGGAGGGAAGTCTTCAAGCAGGTGGGATTCGCATGCCAGTTGGAGGAGGGTCACTCTCAAGCTTTTCCGTCCAGAGCTGGAGTCTGGTTTCCCCTCGAGATGTTGTTAGGGGCGAGCACACACAGCACTTACCTTCAAAGATGGTACCGACGTTTCTCTGAGACTTCCACTCAGCCTTTCCAAACCCTGATGAAGCTGAGTGTACGTCTCAGCGAAACGTCGGTCCCATCTTTGAAGGTAAGTGCTGGGTGTGCTCGCTCGTTTTCTCCAACATATCGACGGGTGCACTACACTTACACACTTTTTTCACATGACCTAAAAACTCATAAACAGAGCTTCCACTATGGATAACATTGGTCATGAAAGCCTTCGAGTATGGCCAAGTTGTGCATATGGTGACTACGGCGAGCTGCGGCGGCGCCCGAAGCCACAAAACGCGTTTGTCATTCGTATGATCTGTCACGTTCGCCATTCACAACATACCGTATTCGGTTAATTGGAAGCTGTGTTATATGTAGCAGTTATACACTGCAAGAGTCCGAAACGAACGATATGTAAACGAACAGTTTATATATATCTTTACAAGGGTTGACAATAAACCGGTGTTGGTATTTGCGAGCAATTGTAAGGGACTCATGAAGGTCAGGACAGTGGGAACACTTCCTTTTAAGTAGGGAAAACCAGCCCCCCTCCACCTCAAAGGAATGCGACTTAGCTGGGACACGCTTGGAGGCCGCACACACACTCCACTGTCTAAACACCTCGCTCACACCCACACTGATCAACCCATAACGCTGGACACAACGCGTAACCGTGAAATAATAAGTGTCTCGCTATATTACACGTCGGCGTGTAATGATGATTAAGATGATGGTACCAATGTAAGTGTGTCCCCCCTCACACATCAAAGTCATTGCGTTCGATAGTGCTGTTGTGTGAGGAAACCAGCGCCTTCCTCCTTGTTCTTTATTTTCGTAATACCGAGGAGCGTACGAAGCGGTCAGAGCGGACACACGAACCGCACAATCATGTCGAACGGCAACAACAAGAAGAAGAAGGAGGACGCGACACAGACGGCCGAGTCGACAGCAACGCCGGTCTGGCAGCAGGCTGGACTGAAAGCTGAGCTCGAGAAGAAGCCTTGCAGCCGCCTCTTCTCCCCGTCTGGATCCCAGCAGGACGTGGCAATCTTTTACCACGCCTCACAGGATGTCTTCCACGCCATGGACGCCTGCTGCCCGCACCAAGGTCATTTCAGTATCGCCGCAGCCTTTTCCTCCAAGTGCCAGCAGTTGTGCCGCTTGCTGTCTGTGGTGGTGGTGGTGGCAGTAGCCAACCCCAACAGTCTGTAAAGGCTATACGGGGGATCTTTGTCTTTGTCTTTTGGCAGTAGCCAATTGTTATTTATAGAGACACACTGCTGCGAACGACTGACTTGCCAGTGGGTTCTGTGTGTTTACGGAGGACTGTATTTACATGCTGCTGCATAGGTTAATTGGTTTAATTGGTTTGCGGACAACATTGCCCCCGGTGCACCTGTGATGGACTGGCGTCCTATCCTGGGTATGGCCCTGCCTTGCACCCTGTGTCTGGCAGGATAGGCGCCGGCTCACCGCGACCCTGTACAAGATTAAGCGTTTTTTTACAATGTATGTATTTGCTGCATGCGTGGTCATCATATTGAGTTTATGCTTTATTAAAAGTTAATCTTAGTATTTATTTAAAATCCAAGTGAATGTCGCGGTGAGATCCGGAGAATACTAGGGGCACAAGAGGTGGGTGGTACTGTATCTTCAGTTGAAAAATGTAATACTTCTGAGCTAAATTGGCTCTTCGTTATACAGGTTAAACTACATAAGTTTAATTTCAAAGAAAAACAACAAATGCTCAGGACATTCGACATGTCGTTCTCTCTGCAGCTTTGTGCAGCGCTGTGTGACCCTCGGGTGAAAGGCGCTATATAAATGCTATTATTATTATATTATTATTACAATACTTTGTGAATTCAGATAAGTGGGCGGATATATTGTCGTTAACTGTGGAGGTTTTCAGTCTGGTAAAGATTGCAATGTATTTATTTCTTTACAGGGGGACCACTAAATGAAGGTGACATTGAAGACATAGGAGGAAACCTGAAGATTACCTGTCCTTGGCACTACTATCAATTTGACATAAAAACTGGAAACTCAGACACTGGATTACAGGTAAAAAAGATATTAGTTGAGCAGATTAATTACTTTAACATATTTTTATGTTGAAGTTTTTTGTTGAAATGTCACT
This sequence comes from Geotria australis, assembly GCA_036362915.1. Lineage (NCBI taxonomy): Eukaryota > Metazoa > Chordata > Hyperoartia > Petromyzontiformes > Geotriidae > Geotria > Geotria australis. The sequence continues at coordinate 3,463,047 of JAZEWU010000009.1, forward strand.
CTTGTTTCTATCTCCAGCAAAAAGTATATGAAGTGAAAGTTGAAGACGGAATGGTGTTTATCAAGTGCCCTACGAAGCTGTCACTCACCCCATTCCAGCGATGAAAAGCCTGCAAAAGGGTCAGCCAGGTTTACAACTTTGTATGTTTAAGATGAGAGTCACTTATCTTCACCATGAAGTAGGATGGGTAGGCTAGAGATATTTTCTAATGTGATTGAATTAGCCTTTTAGTGTATATTTGTAGAAGCTAAATGTGATCAACAGAAGAGAGCACTAGCAGAATATGTGGAACACTGAGGGCATCCAAGTGCACACGTTTGCCAAATTGTATGAAACAGATAAGTATGCAGTATAGCTTTAGAATTGTTAAGGCAAACGGAGCAACACGACTTCGTTTGTGACCATTGGCCATTGCGTTGTTTGCTTTGTGTGTCCCTAAACTCTCGCGTGTAACTCCCTGCATCTCCTCATCCCCCAAGTGGCATGGGAATCACAGGTTGGCAACCGTTGGTAGAGTATCATTGTCATCTGGACAAATGTTCAAATTCGTATTTTTCGTAAAAAGTAGCAGCATATCCAATAGTAACAGTGAAAATGCTGAAATGCACGTATAAAACGTGGCAAAAATTTGCTATTGTCAATATGACAATGATGCCCATAATCTTTTTTCCAATGCACAATCAAATCCGTTCCCAAATCCCAAGGAAGATTCCTTTCTTGGGGGAATTTATTTACATTTCAGTGGGCATTTTTAGAAATAGCACTGGCTGGCTGCAAGGCTTTCTGCCAGGACCAACACTTGATACAATGATTATCTCTTCAGCTTCAGATGTTATAATGCCAGCAAAACTACTGAAAACATACAACTACAGCATATTGAAAGCACATTCCTAGAAAACACTTAAGAATCATGCCAACGTACATTTTCATAGTGGTAGGTCCACATTGCCCCACCTTAGATGAAAGTCATGTGCATTGTATTGAGTACTTATGGGGATAACGTTTTTGCTGAATACAGGAAATATGTTGGCTCAATATAAAATTACCCAGATGTTGCTTAAAAATGTTGAAGCCAAATGTCATAAATCCACACGTTTCTGGAATATTCATATAGTCTTTATTTTAATAAAGCTTTTCTAATACAAAGCTTACAATAATAAAATAAAGTTTGAATATATTTGTGTTGTGTTTTTGTAATGTTGATGAAAATGAATGAAAAATAATTCACAAGATGACAGTTGTGTTGGCCACATTGGATATCTTAAAACATGGCTGAGACCTACCAGTTAGTTGTCCATGATAACATTGCTGTTTGTTATATTTGGTCAAAATCGTATTAATCCACCTTACGCCATATTTTGTTTGCCGCAAATAGAGTGAACGTCACCTGCATAAACTCTACGTTTGAATTTGTGGCCGTGCCTAGTGTGCAACCGTCACATGATACAGCATTAATGTATGTACACTAAAGTAAATACAGTTTTATGTACATATATTTATGTACACAGCTTTGACCCTCCATTGCATCCCCATTATTTTTTCTATTAAAAAAATACTTTGATGTCTTATAGAGCAGGGGCTCTCAACCTTTAGCACCTTAAAGGCCCACTTCGCCCACTTGGGTATGGTCTCTACGGACCACTAGGTGGCGGTCACGGTCCACTGATGGGTTGCTACCCACCGGTTGAGAATTGCGGCTGCAGAGTATAAACAATTTCTATTGTTTGAAATGCAGATCGATGGTTATTGCACCAATGCATTATTCATTGCTGTGTACAATTTCGTTTGCGGACTCAAACACAATACACAAACTACTTGTCGAGCTGTGCAATGAGACCATATATATTTGTTATGACTACCGGCACCTTCAAAGAGATGATAGCACTAAACTGAAATGCCCAGAGAATCTCATTCAAGATTACATGTCAAATGACTTGGCGGTATATTCGTACCAATAACGTTAGGAAAATATTCTTTACTTTTTTTGTCTAAGTTTTACAGTGAAGTATTAGAAATGTTGATTTCAATGATATGATGGTTGGAAAAACAACCTTATTACTACTAATAGAAATCCACCTATAAAGATTGTGCTCAGTTGGAATCATTCTTTAAAGTAATGTCCTTCAAAAATGGTAAACCCTTTTAACAATATTTTGAAATAATCAAGTATAGTGTGAATAGTAATATTTTAAGATACCACAGCAGATACATAACCATAGCTGGGATTCATTTATCAAGCAATTAAATCCACTTACTCAGTTTAATATTTATGTTTGTAGAACTTCCCTTTGTAAACTGCATTTTTTGAATTTTCAAGCATGTGCTTTTCTAAAAGTGCTTATTTGTTGCATAAACCGCCATAAGAAAACAACTGTACATAAAACAGCAAATCTAAAAAACATAAAACATCAGTAAATCTTTTTTTTATTAAACTTTAGACTGCGAGTATGTAGAAGTTTCATCCACTTTTTTAAAAAACATAACATGGTTCGATTCTAAAACACACTTCATCAGTCTATGTTAAATTAATTAACTAATGCACATCATTTAGGTGCATCATTAATTTCTAGTATCTAAAAAATAATACAAAGTGGAAATAAGTTAATTTTGAAAACAAGCACCCATTTGGATCATGTCAGTCAACTGAAATTAGACATGCAATTTTAAAGGTTTATGTTGTGAAAATAAACTTTTATTTGAAGTCTATAAAGCTTATGTTCCTGTAAATAAATTTTAATTGTTAACGTACCAAGAATATATATGGTCAACTATTTCTGAGCAGTTCATATTGGTGCTAATTTCCTGACATTTTTAACATTTATGATCACTGAAATGGTTCAGTATCGTTCAACATAAAACTAAAATAATACTTCAATACAATTTGGATGTATATAGTGTCTAAATACAACCGCATATTAAGACACTGTACAAAAGTAGTGAGCTTATTTATTTCATGAATAGAGTGCAGTTTGGTTGTAGAGGAAAATAAATAAAGGTCTTCAGCTTGGAGTTGAATAGAATAAGGGAGTTGACAGTAAGCATGTATGAGGGAAGGCAGCTATAAACAATGGGGCCAGCAGAGGAGATTGCACAACGTCCCCCTGAGCAGAGGTTGACTGGAGGTTGACTGGAGGGGAGTAGAGCAAGATGAGAAAGCAGAAGTAGGCATGGGCGAATCCAGGGACAATCTTGAAGATGGCACGTGGGACCCATGGAGAGCTTAAAGAAATGTGGTGTTGTTTATGTGTGCGGGTGAGAAATCTGGCAGTGACGTTTTGAATTATCTGGAGTTTGGAGATTATGGACATGGATAGGCCATAGAGCATAGAGTTGCAGTAGTTTAGTTTGTATGTGATGGCATGGATGAGGGCCTCAGCAGCAACTGGCATAAGTTGGCATGAGAAAATGCCAAAATGACAGATGCCGGAGATATTGGGCATATGGAGCGAAAAGGTCCCCCATATAGTTCAGATGTGTGGCAAGAGAAATACAGCTCAGAGTTGATAATAACTCCAATGTTCTGCACACTGTTTGGCATGATAATGCTTATGTGCACATTATGTCATGTTTAGTATTTGTATACGAACACATTTAGTTGTCTTCTTAGTTTCTGTATTATGCATTTAAATGTTTTAAAATTTATTGCATTGCAGAAGAATTTTAAATATAAGCTGCCAAACAAATTGCAGTTGCTTCATGTCAGTTAAGCTTACTTTAGCAGAAATGTGAAATGTTTTTATTTTCATTAATAGAAAAATGACCATGAAAATAATGTTACGTAATTGTCTAGTGTTTCTGTCGTTATGTGCACATTGTCATTTGTATACTGGTAAATCAAATTAGTTTTGACTGAAAATGTGATGTTTCTCACATATTGTAATGTCTGAGCCACTCCTTTTTTTTTTTCGAAAAGGCTCATTCATATACGTTTTACAATGTTAAAATCTTTCCTTAGTACTTCAATAAATTCCGAGCTCTGGATACCATCCATCCTGTATATTGCAATTTGGCTTAGTTTAAAAAGGCAGATTGGGTAGGTTTTTTTTCCACGTGTCAATCGTACAGTCATAGAGTTCATTGTGCCATTCCGGTCACTGAGTGGCCCGGTTCCTTTGTGGGAATCTCCGAGTGCTCGTGACTCGGGCCCTGGCTTGCTGCGGCTGCTGCCTCTGGGTTCCCCGGCTCTGGGCTCGGCTGGAGACCAACCGGGTTCTCCCAGGGAGGCCACCACGCATCTCGCGTCCCATCTCGGCGAGGGTTTCGGCCGGCGATATCTGCAGGCGCTGGAAGAGGCTCTGTCGGGTCACGTTGTGATTGCGGCACTCGAACGTCACCGCCACGCCCAAGTCGGGCTTCATGACGCGAGACGTGCTGTCGGATGATCCCTCAAAGCATCGTCCAAGGGCGATTTCCTTGGCAATTTTGGGGTCCTGATCCGAGACCGTGTAAATGCCGTAGTTGTGCCCCAGCGGATCTAAAGGCGCATACATATTGAAGCCGTGCGTCTCGTTATTCACTATGTGCGGAGGGTGGTTCATCAGGTACTCCTGTAGCATGCCGTTGATGTTCTCCCGGCGGCAGTCGCCCTGCGTAGAAATATCCACCAGCGTGCGGTCAATGAGGTTCTCGTCAAAGAGCATGCCGCTGCACTTGAACTCCATGCATGCCGAAGAAATGTTCTCCTTGAGGTTGGTGTGGACGCTGCGGATATCTCGAATGCCGTAGAGTTTGCCGATTGTCTCCACGTGGGTGCCCCCGAGGTTTCGGGAACGTATCATCACGGTCGCTGAGCTCTTGATTTTCAACTTGATGAAGCAGGCCCGAAATTCCATTGGCTTTGGCCACCAGGACAGGTAATCTTCGTTCCAGGTAGTCAAGTCATTTTCGTTGAATGCGACGGTATTGAACTCATACTTGTCATCTTCCACCCTATAGAATCTGAAATGATTGGCATTGTATGGGGCATCTTCACACTGTTTGAGGTTTTTGAACGGATAGATTGGCCCATCAGTTTCTTCTGGGGAGTTGGGATTTGGTTTTGCCAAATTAATTTTAAAGGCAGTCTTTTTAAACCTTTCATCATCATGGTCAGTACGTCTGTACTCAAGCTTTCCTAGGTATGGCTGGGATGTGCCAATGACATTGGGATTAAGTTTGGGGCTGGACGCAGCTGCCTCTAGTTCTTCTCCCCCAATGTTGGCTGTTAGGTAGGCAGTGTAAGCATCTGGGACCACATCATCACAGAAGGCTGGCAAACATGCTCCATTTTTACCTGTGATGACACTGTCAAACCTGCCCCACGCGCGTGGATTTGCAGAAAAACCTTCCTCTGGTTCCATATTAATCAGGCTCACCACTACACCTTCAAGCTGCTCACTCTGATAGAATCTGTCGCTTCTGTACACACGCACCTTAACATAACACCTGCGATTTTCCGGTACATCGAGGTTAAATAACCGACGTTCTCTAATTTCCACATTTCCTATGAGAAATGTGCGCTCTTCCCTCTTTCGTCTGCGAGATTTTTCGTACAAAAAGTTGCTCTCTTCATCCCAGATCCCAGTCTCTGGATTTAAAGACCACAGTTTCATTGAGTTCAAATGCTGTGGCATCTTCACCTGTGCCGAGTCGAGGAAAACTTTAACCTGTCCGACGTTCAGAGGCTCCAGCAAATTTTCTGCTTTAAAGTCAACAGAGAACATGCCATATGTACGCAAGGGAAACATATCGCCATCGTCATTTACAAAGTTCAAGTCACTCGAGGCAGATGACATTGTCGTGATATTTCGCGGATCCAGGAAAGTAACACTGGCTTGCACAGTGCCGTTGTACAGCTCCCCGTTCAATTTGTAGAATGAGTTGGGCGGAATTTCTATTTGCCCGATTGGCTCTTGTCCTTCCATCTCACCGAGGCTGATCGTGTTAGTGACAGTGGAAGTGATGGGAACAGCGGGCTTCTTTCTCTGCAACTTAACGCTGTGGTAGATCGCTCCTCCCTTGTGGTTGAAGAGCAGGACCTTGGTGCTGTTCACAAACTTCCCAAACCTGTCCACAAAGGTCACCACCAGCCTCTCCGTGCCCGGTGGCACCTGCAAGTTGAAGTCGCCCTTGTAGCCGGTGAATCCGATGGCAATGTTCCCAACGAACATCTGTCCGAACCTCATCGGCTCTCCGTTGTCATCGGCCACGGCCCTCCCGCGCACCAGCATCTTGGTCTGCGTGCACTTCTTGCAACCGCACTCAGCTGCCACCATGGTGGGCAGCGTGTAGCCGTTGCACTGGATCTCCCGCTTCTCCATCCGGGTGATACCGCAGCAGTGACTGACGCTGTCCTTGCAGCGCAGGTCAAAGTCGAGATCCTTGACGCACACTTTCTTGGGACATTTACCCACGTCGATGAAAAACGAGTTAGTGTGGTTCTGGAAGCAGTCGTGCGGAAGCCTTATTAAGTTCGACTCGGGTTTTGGGTCACATGGGGCATTGCCCTTTTCTGGAATGAAAACATACAGCAGCACGCATAAATTAGAGAAAACGAAAAGCAAATGTAATTTACACGTTCTGCCCATGTGGGCACAAAGACAAAGCTGCAATTACAGTATTGTGAGAAAAAAAACAATAACTTCAATGGCATTTACTGCATGAAATAAATCAGACATTTACTGCACAAACTAAACCTTTATATTATTAATTTCAAATATAGAACAAATTATGCGGTCCTTACCCACTACATATAGGGTAGCCGGTGAAGATTTCATGGAGCCAGCAATGTTGGTTGCCTTGCAGTAGTATTCTCCCGCCTGCGATGGCTTTAGATTTTTCAGCACGAGGTTGCCATGTTTATACGCCTCCTGGTCCAGCAGAGTCTCATTGTGATACCTTGGGGCAAGATTGCAAATGAGAAGCACACTTTCAAGATAACGGGCCAGACAAGATTTTACATCTTAGACACGAGCGTGAGTAAGCAGGGAGGCACGCTGGCACGTATACACACCACACGGCCACACGCTCCGCTATCCAGTAAAGTAGCCGTCGTTACATAGTGATGTGGCTTTGACCCAGCAGTGACATCACCCATCATGCAAACATTTTTCCATTACCATGTTCCAGCGCCTACAGTGTAATTGTAAGTACGAGCACAGCTTGGAGTGATGTGAATTGTTACAAGAGCTACCCTCTCTCCCTTGGATTTGCCTACAATAAATAGAGTACACCTGGAATGTATGCAAAGACATGGCCATTTGTTCTTCATTAAGTGTGGGTTAAGTACAAATATAAATTGGGTTCTCAGATTGGAATGTTGTCTGCAAATTACTATAAATATTTCATCGTGCTGGTAATGTGCTAAACTATATTCCAACTTTTAATTTAATGCCAGTGGCACCGTTTTCCACTAATGTTGGTGATTTTGGTAGCAAAGCTTTTAAAAATATATATCAATAAAATATATTTACAATGAAATATAATGTGCTTCCAATAGATTGTGGTTAGTGGATTAGGGTGAAATGAAGAAATCAGGAGTATGGGGTGGACATAACCATTTGTGTGTCTTCAAATGTTCTTAAATTCCTCTTAAATTTACATATATTTTTATGAGGTCACAATTTTACAGCATGTTTTATGTGCATGAAGTAACTTTTCTTACCACAAGTATTTTTCTGGTGTTGGCGTTCCCTCTGCTTTACAGCACAGAATCACGCCTTGTCCTTCGTAGCGCATTCTGCCTTCTGGGTGTTTGGTTATGTGCGGTTTTTCTGGCAGAGCAAACAAACCTCATTAAAACGCGCAATAACACAATGTGCTTAAGGACATCGCTGTCACAAAAGAAACGCACATCTTATGGTACGAATTATGTCATATGTATTTGAAAATGTGGTGAATAGAGTGTCGTTTTTTTACATCAGGTTTTTATTTCGATGATATCATATCTGTTTTCCATAAAAAAACAATATACACTATTGAGAAAGCATTCATAATATAGTACATATTCAATTCTTATAGCGGATTCAATCCACTGAGTGGCTTACGGTATTTATACCCTGGGTCACAAACAGCATTGTTTTTATCTTTGAATGTGATTTGCCTATAAGTTTTTCTCCTACAAAAAAAGTATGCAGAAGTGTCGAAATTTAACCCAGGATCAATGAGTACCTCCATTACACAATTATTCTTAGCACCCCTTGCTCCTTCACTTATCGATCTGACCACAACAGCTCATTTTTGGGGATTGGGAGACGTGGTTTACACTTGGGTGGTTTTATGGCCATACTTCATACTGGTCAGTGTGGGCCCATTAAATATATTGGAAAATGACTGCAGAACTGGCAAATTTGAGACATCAATCTTGACATTGGAGAAAATTAAGTGGGCTTCAGTCAAAAAATATGGCTACAGAACTTAATGCATGATAGACAAAAGCAGGAAATATCGTTAATTGTTTTGTTTAGTGTTTAACGTTTGGTTAAAGTTTACTTAGGGATGCGGCCCTCCCAGGGGTGAAAGTAACTTAGCATTCTGACCTGTATGGTCGTATCGTAACCACCCCCCTTCCTACCTGTACTGTAATGAACGCCTTGACCACCGTACCGGACCTTACTGGCTTACTTTTTACGGTCACTCTACTGGGTCGCATCGCGAAACTTGTGAACGTTTGCCGGGAGCTCACCCGCGTGCTTCAGCTGCACGCCGAAGACGGTCGACAGGCCTTTGGCCCAGAGGATCGGCGCCGTCGTCGGCACATACTTGTCGAGCTCGACCGCGAGGCGCGCCCCTCGGCTCGGGCACAAACCCAGCACGCGGAATGCTCCGTGGGCGTCCGACACGGCGAGCTGCCTCCGAGAGGACCCGTCCAGCAGCGTGACCCGAGCTCCGACAAGCGGGGTGCGGGCGGTGCTGAGCACGACGCCGTCCAGGATCTGGCCGTCGCACTCGCACGTGTCGCACGCCGCATTGACCCGGCCCGCGGCGCAGGTCAGGCTGCACACTGCGACGGCACAGGGCACGAGCGTGTCGGAGGCGGTGGTTCTATTCGATTCTGTTACACCCGAGAATTGCTTTCTGTAGCGGCTCTTTCAGGATTGCTGTGCCGAGTGGTTCTTCTCTCGCCTTTGCGACGTTTCGCCTCCCACGCTGGAAGCATCATCAGGCGTTGCTTCTAACGTGGGAGTCGGAACGTCGCGCTGGAGAGAGGGAGATCGCTCTACACGGCTGTCCCAAAAGAACAGCTCTGAATAGCAGCCATCACGAATTGAGCCGTGAAAACCTACATCAGTACGTTCTTACAGATCAACAATTGAAGGCGATGTCAATGCAATTCACAGTATAGCTCTAAATGTGGAGCGTTCAAAGCCGTTTTCTAGATGAACATGCTCTGAGGTGAGAATTATGGCTATGCATGGCTCCTGTAATGTTTTCCAATACATATTTGTCCTCATCTGCTTGCAATTATCCTTAACGGTAGCAGTTACTGTCCAAGCCAGGGAGAACGCACCTCTGTGATTAATTTTGCTAGCGTTCCATAGGGTTAAGTCCCTAAAAGCCACACCACTTGATACTAAGGCCCAGTCAATAGTGGACCTTCCTTATGAGAGTTATTGTCCATAGGCTGTGAGGATAAATCACGGCTAAGAGATTGCGCCTCTAGTGGGAAGGGTGCACGCGCTCCGGGCAGGAGTGCAGGGACACCAGGACGGCTCCTTAACAGGGGTTGTTGGGAACTTTTGTGGAACTTTTGTGAAACTTTCCATGCATTCTTCAATTTCTCTAAAGGGTAATTCTGCATTAGTAATACGCGTTGTTGATATTGGACCACCTTTGCGAGCACTATTGTACCTCATCTACAGACAGATGGACAACAGGCACAGACATGCTGAGACGGGGGCTAATACATTCACACTTTCAACCTTAACATGAAAAGTGTTCAGAGGTTTTGCAAGTATCGACAAAACAGTCAACACAATTCTAATGGCAAAATTGATTGTTTCAAAGATTAACAAATTAGAGTTTTCAGTTTTCTTTGATAATTAAGGCAATTTTACGTGTTTTATTTAGAGTTTGTTTTTGTGTTTACTTCATTTACCAGGCTTTTTCACTGGAGTTGGCAGAGGAGCTGGTGGCTTGTATGCAGGCACCTTTCTCCTTGTGACCGTTTCTAAGGAAAAACGTTTTGAATGAGCACAGCAGAAGAAAAAAAACTGTCTGGCAACAATTTAATATACACAGCTCTGTGGCGCTATCAGACGGGCAAGCACAGTCGGGCATCTGCTAAACCCTGATGACATCGCCGATCCTGTCACGGGCAAGTGGAAGCGGGTGCAGAAAGCCGTGATCATTTTTGCGTGCGTGCAGTGGAGGCGTGGCGCGCCATTGTATTTCGAGACCGGTTGATCAAGGCCAGTATAAATAGGAGTGGTTCGGTGGTTATGGGGTGGAGTGCCTCGCCTCTGCACCAAGATGCTCTGAAGTTGCTGCGGCGCGGTCTGACTGAGAGGTGCTCCTGTATTGCCGGCAAGTGAATTGACTGTATGTGGAGTGCGGTTGCTGTATTGCCGACGTGGAAATCGACTGTTGGGGTGATTGGGATGCCGAGGTACGGGAAATGAAAAGGACTCTGCACTGTCCGACGATCCTCACTGGTGATCTGTGCTCGGACTCTGGGCAAGTGGTAAAATCGTGCTGCATCTGCTGCTACGAGGCAACGAGCTATTGGTGACCCGCGCGCATCAACGGGTGCACGCAACGGAGGATAGCTTCGCGGTCGACGTAGAGCCGTGCCCTGACAGCTTCCCTTAATCATCAGATTAATATAGGAAACAACAAACCATTTAGTATAGGGCAAGACAGCGTGTCAGGATGCTGCCACAGTGAAATGGTTAGCACTGAAATTATAACCCACATGTTCCCGGCAGTTGAAACAATCACGCACTTTTTGTTTATAAATCTGCCTCTGTCCACCCAGCAGTGTGCATGGGTTCACCATAGTCCATCAGCAGGTGGTGTGGACACTTGCCACCTCTTCCAAGACGTCTGGCCATGGTTCAATATACCTTCCAGAGGGGGCTCTCCATTAGTGGGGGGCCCTTTTCCCAGCAGTGGCGTGAGCACAACAATCTCATGGCTGTCCCTTAACTCGTCTCTTTTTACAAAACTCGCACTACCCACGCTTTAGCGCAAGTTCCACGTCTAGGGTGAACGGTGGAAGTGATTGGGGGGGAATCGAGGTGTGATGTGAGCACGCATGAACACCGCTGACTCCTTTACGCAAATCTACGCTGTGATGTCACCACCACGCACTTGCCCGCCCGTGGTCCAGCCAGTCGGCAAAACTTTCTCGGCAAGACACTTTGTCAGAAAAGGCATAGCACCGTACCTGGACAGGCAGGTTTGGCACACAAGCGGCTCTGCAGGGCGGCCCCTGTGCAGTCCAGCCCTCCGTACTTGGGGGCCGGGTTGGAACACGATCGCTGACGCAGCTGTTGTCCATTCCCGCACGATACGCTGCACAGGGACCACCTGGTCCAAGTCGTCCAGTTTCCGTGAACGGCTGCGGATCAGCGGCACAACTTGCGTTAGATCATTCGCAGTTGTGCAGCAAAGCAACGGTGTTCGTGCCCTAGCCCAAGCTAAGTGAAGCCGTTTCGGCCATGCGAATCATATTATAAAGTAACAAAACAATCCTGTTTACACTTCGTTTTCTGCGTAAGGATCGCTCCAGAGCACCTTAGAATGCATGCAGTGTATTTTTATTTTTTTAACATTGTTAGTACTAAGTGTTCAGCTGCTTCTCGGTGCAAATCAGCCCAGGTCATACATTCTCATCAATTACCCTGCCCCAAAAAAAAAAAAAGACACGGTTCAAAATTCGTTTGATTGTATTTTTATGGTAAAACTCTTAAACTCGTGCAGGGAAGCACGTGACCAAGTTGGAATCTTAAGATCGTTCCACAATGTTGGGAGCCAGGGGGGGAGGGGTTGAAATAACTTACATTTCTTACCGGTAATGTCCTATGGCAACCCGCCTTCCCACCTGGACCGTCATAAATCTAGCTGCGGTCAACTTCGCCACGAGCAGCAGCGGTGTGGAGCAACGTACCTGGGCACGGCTTGGAGCAGAGGCGGCCCTGCACGCCCTTGCCCTCGCACTGCGACCGATGTGGCACGTTGGCCCCCGTGGAGACGCACAGGCGGTTGCGAGTCTGGTACCCGGCCCGGCCGCAGCTCGCGCTGCACGAGCTCCAGGCTCCCCACTCGGACCACGCCTTGTCCACTGCAATGTGCCGGGGGGAAGGAAGGAGGTTGCGCGCGTCAACCATGCCGAGCGCCCGGCCTACCCTCGATGTGCGTGCTGTGAGCGCGGTGTAAACCAAGATGCGAGCGGTGTGTCCACGCCGCGTTACGTCTGCTCGGTGGTGTAATGCGCTTGCGTGGCTTCTGGTGCTGGCGATTAAATAGAGCCCCCGTCGAATTTGCGACCATCTCTTGGTGGGCTGCTGCACTGGCCCATTTGGCTGATGGGCCCCATGGGCCTTGGTGTACCGCCTGCACACTCGATAGTTATGCCACTGCGGTATTTTGAGGTTGGCTTAGGCCAGGGACTTTAAGGGCTGCAGTCGTATCTTTGAGGGTTCTCCAATATGGTATACGTGGTATATTGAATATTCAAAGACGCCCCTTCAAAACTGTAACAGCCCAGGGCCCCGATCAAACCTAATCCTGCTCTGGCCATGATGATCGACTCTGATAGTAAACATAATTGTACCGATGCAAAAGCGCCGCTAACGTTCACGATGACAGTGACGGTGGTGGAGGTGGTGGTGATGGTGAAGCGCCTTACCAATTGGGCAGAGGAAGCGCACGTGGTAATTGGAGCAATTCGCGTGGCCGGGCTGCTCATGGTTGAGACACCAGAAGCCCTCTCGGGGACTCATGTGGATCCGCTCGCCCGTGTTGGCAGCCGGCACCCAGGCCGTGGTGCGTGCCTCGATCGCCAGCGGACTGGCGCACACGCGCGCTCGGTAGTAGAACCGGATCGCCTCCAGACGCTCGTGATCACCGCTTCCACCCGGGTGGTCGATGTTAAACCAGGAGGTCCACTCGTTAAAGCCTGCACAGCGTCAACAGCGCACCACAGCAATTGTTTCGCCAGTGCCAAGCGGTGTTGTTGACGGAACACTAGTTTACTTGCACACGGGAGTGAAAATAACTTGAATTTCTTACCGGTGCCGTGGTATTGCAACCCCCCGCTTCCCACATGTACTGTAATGAATGCTCGACCCGAGCTACTCGTGCATTTATCTCTTTAGTTGTCCTGAGCTGCTTGCCTTTTAGCAACACTTGGTTAACACTAGTGAAACTAGGCTATAAAAAAAGCCGTCTCTGGTGTGGGCCAATCAGTTTCAAGGACAATGCATATATTATCAAAGCATTTTTTGCCACAAGGATGTGTATAGTTTTTTGCAAACTTGATACTTTGTGAAAAGTGTCTAATTCGTGTTTTACGACCTTAAGGCTTGTATTATTTCCAGAAAGGGTAAACCTTATATATTTTTACATCATCTGTACTGAATACGTCGCCTACGTGTTTACCGGTCTGCCGTACCTGACTGTACTGGCTTACTTTCACCTCTGCCTGCATATCCTGTCCTGGTCTTCCCAGGATCATTCTCTTATTGAGGCAACTGTCATGGGATTTTTTTTCATTGTATAATATATAATATAATATATAATATAATGATACACCACCTGAGGCGCTCTTTACATTGCTATTATTATATTAATCTATGTCCTGTATTGCTGTACCTCGGAGGTGGTAACCCTAGACACTTGTGTTTGTGAGTGTACACTTGGGATCGGACCCTGGGGCATACCTGGAGTTTCCAGCTTGTTCGGATAGTTTCTGATCTGCACCATCATGGCTTGGTTCTGAGAAGCCTTGGGACCACCCATCCGAGAGCCTGACAGCACAGTTATCATTCTTCATCATCACACATCGATACACAAAGTGTATACATGCAAACCTGTGAGAAACCGGTGTAAAACATAATAAGTTGTGGCGAATACAATGTAAACGTGCCACTCGGGTTTAGTACATTACACGATAAAAGCCGCATTGGCGTAATTGACCAGACTGAGTGCGTTTCTCACCAAGTACGGTGGCCAAGAGGCATGTGCAGGACAGGAGCAGCGCTCCGACCACTCCCATGCTGGCAGGTCCTGCTTCAGGTCCCGAGCTGGTGTCGTCTAATCTCTAGTGCAGGACGTCACACTCCGGCCACCTGCACAAACACAGTAGCATTAGCCGCACTGGGCTGGACTCTTCGACAGTGCTGTCGTTTAAAAGTTGTCTATTCGTTACACATTCAATGGCGTATTCTCTGTAGACATTATTGGGTGATTTGGCTATATGTCATTGCACAAAAAATTGAATATACCTTGCTACGTTAATAATAATATACTTAATGTTAATCTATTGATGTCATTCACAGAGGTTGTTTGACCGTACTGCACCATGCTGGTCAGTTCCAGATTTAAATGGGAACCCATGAGTGGTTCAGATGACGCTTGCCACTGATATTATATGGAGCAAGGATTCGAACTTGGGTGGCCAGGTTCATGGAGCAGGATGCTAACGATTGATGCTTCTGCTCCTCCCCACAACATACCTTATTTTAATATTAACCCAAAGTATTCGTTCCTTTATTTGTATCGCATGCACAGATTTGTAAGCACACTGAAAAGCATTGGAGAAAGGTTTTATTTATTTATTTATATCGATGACATGTGTGCCCACAAATCCATATACTGCTCAGAGCTTGCATCAACATTTACAGCACCGTTTATGTACAAGAAGCACATTTCTGACGCTTCTGTATTTGCGCGTTTAAAAGAAAAAAGTAAAGTACAGTAACCACTTTTAGGATGGAACAACTAAAAAAATGTGTTCAATATAAGTAAGGTATATTTTAAAACGTAAACATATGTTTTACATTGCAAATGTATATTTCTTACGTTACATAATGCTGCGTTTTAAAACAATACATGGATTATTCATATACTTCTGGTATTAATTTATATAAATTAACTACAAAATTACTGGAAATCAATTCTAAACAATAGAACATTTCACTTTGCACTTAATTTTCTTCTACAAATTAATAATGGTAGCATTCGTTAAACAGTCACTGGGAAAGCGGGTCTAATAAGTACTTTATATAACTTTCTAAACACCTATCTAAAACTCACGTCGTTCAAATCTTCCTAAGTTAGAGTAAACTTCAATAGCATTTTAAAAAACACACGTAAATGTAGACTGAATGGAAACAATCTAAACACAAACAAAGCAGAATGTTTAAAATCAAAAATACCTTTTTACGTAAACTTACCCAACCGCGGCAGGCTGTCACGATTACGTGCTGTGGCTGCGGCTGCCCAGCTGTCTGGACTGAGAAGTCTCATTCAGACTCCAGAGCGGAATTCAAGTAGCTCTCCGTCGGATTGTGCTCACCGCTTTGGTCTTCCCACTGCAAATCCCACCGTTTTATACTCGCGCCACTGTGTCCCCCGGGGCTCTTCAATTGCATTTCAGAACTGCAGCTAGGTCAGGCCACTGCGATTTCTTTCACGGGAGCTTTGGCTCAGTTTATATGAGGCTGTAAACACCTTCTAAGCCTGTGGCGTCAAGCAAGCCCGCCCGCCCGCCCACTGGCGTCCCAACTGCGGTGATAGAGCGTTTGCCCACGAGAACGCAGATTGATATCCTTCTTATTTTGCTCTGGCCGATGATCGCTTGCGAATGGAATTCGATGGCTTCTTTTTTTCAATCTCCACGAACCGATTGGCCAGGGTCGGTCCAGACGGAAAAGCGCATGTTTTTATCAAGTCGACGGCGAGAAGGCGCGGTCTGCAAACACGATTACTCACAGCGAATCACCCGTAAATCATGGAGTGTATAATTGAGGAACAAGCTAAAAGTAATTTAACGACCTTTTAACCTCGTACCGACATCCAAATAATAGTGGTTCATTATCCCGGCAAATCCACGAGCGGTAGAGGCTGCGTACGTGTGCAAGCGTGATTATAACTATGATGTGAGTCTATAACAGACACGTGCATTATTCATGATGGTCTATAATCGTGACCTTAATGTCACTCGTGTTTTCTCAGTGAGTAATGTTTCTGCGGAAAAAATCCACCCCGAAAGAACACACAAGGCGGGAAAATGTTGTGGCTGAAACTACATCCTGTAATATTCCGTTATATGCTGAAGCCTGTCATACATTTTTCATTCGTAAAAGCATTGCCTATTATTGCCATTACTACTAAATCTTATAATTGCACTATTTATTTAATAAAAACGAGCATGCGTTTATTTAATTAACCCACACATTCTGTGTATGCTTATGTCATTATTTGTCCTCGCTATAATAAGTTTTACTCACCAGTGAAGAAAAGCCTATAGCCACTGTCTGCTGAAAACTGTATACCAAATGAGGGTTGAGCCCACAGAACGTCTTTAATTCCAAGCCATGTGCCCGCTTTGTGCACACGAACGCGATAGCAAATGCGGAAATGAGATCCAGACCTGGAGCATGTGTGTAACAATAATATGGGACCACTCACAACCGCCCAAATTACTCTTAACTCACTCTTGAATCCAAAGGGCAGTCTTCTGGTCCTTTTGAAAATATAGCGTACATGTACACGGCTTGAATACAGGGCACCCTCCTAATTATAGAAACCCGTTTCATGTCTGGGACCAGCGTTGACATTGTCTCAAATGCGCACACATTTTTTACAAACAATGTTGGCGTACATGTAAAGCCGTTATCTCGTTTAAAGGGGAGCTATAATTTTGAAACGTTCCAAAATTTGCCTTGCAGATTTTGTGCACGAAAAATGACACTTGTGTATATAACTTGCGATCAAATCAAGCACCGCAAGGCGTCCGCTATATTAGCAAAAGTGGCAGTGAAAAATCTTGTCTGTGCCTTTGCACTGAGCCACTGTTGCGCCGCTTCAGTTCAAATTTCTTCCACAGTGAGGCACCACCCCTGTGTCTCTATCGAGATCGTCACAGCGTCGAGACACATAATTGTTCACACACATGGCCCCTACACGGCACAGCGTCCATCCTAAAACATTGTTGCGTGTTGATACCCCACAAAGAGAACTGCTCTGATGAGCTGATCTCTCGGGACAGCCATTTCCGGCGTTCCTCCGCTCTCTTTCACCACGTTTCGCCTCCCACGTTGGAGGCATCATCAGGATAATGAGAAACGCTCGACACAGTTGTCCCGAAAGAACAGCTCTTGAGGGCTGCTCTACTGAAGTTACATTTTATTCCAGATCTTGAGGCTGCTCTACTGAAGTTACATTTTATTCCAGATCTTCCAGGCTAGCGTAGCTCCCCGTGCCGTCAAATAATCATGTGTCTTCTGACTAAAACATAATATTTGTGTATACCAATGGGTGTGTAATGTAATGTAATCAATCTTCTTCTTCATTGCGATTCTTCGAAGCGCGATGGTCAGCCTCTGGACATCGTTGTATTTCAGCTCGGCTTCAAAGTGTTTGGTAGAATTCGCAGGCAATACCAAGTATTACCTGACAGGGATCGCGACGTGAAGGCTTCTACATTGACCCCCATGTAATCAATATAAAAATGACATACATTAAAAAAAATCTAATTATTGTAAATATTAACAATGTCCTTGTTAACGGTCCAATAAGTGTGTACGAGAACAATATTCAACGCCATGGCCTATGAGAAATATTACGCAACATTGCCAGCTCCACTTAAGCAAATGCATTCGTCACAGAATCTTCCAATTCCTTTCTTGCGCTGTATCTTTCGAGACATTCTTTGATAAATCCCCCATAGTGAGGCATCACATTGGGGCTACAAGACATCTGGACCACCCTGTAGACTGGGCCCTTCGTATTCGCCTGAAATAACATTGCCCTTCTGGCCATTGACTCAAAACGCAAACCACAACGGACACCCTTTTGGTGAGATGACCAACAGCGTGGAGGATTGTACGAATGACCAACAAAGACCCAACCAAACTAGTTTGTGGCTTCTCGCTTCCAACTCGGCCTCATATGAATATTGCAGCTAACAGCCAACTCCATTGAATGACCAAATAACCAAGACTTCAGTGTATAAATTTTGTTGCTGTTCCAAAATCAGTTGCATATCTCTGCGACGTGCCATGTATAAGAAGGCGAAGTGTGGAAGAGTAGGTCAAGTACCCTTTAGAAGGGCTTGTCTAGAGCTCGCTCTAACTGAGGTCCTTTTTCCAGCAGTGGCATGAGTAAACGATTGTAGGGCTGCACCCTTTCACTATCAAGTACCGTATGCAGGCGATCGTGCTGAGCGAAGGTCAAACATGTTGCACGAACATATTTCTCTAAACTATAAATGGCAAGGAAACCCATCACGACAGAAAAATGTATACCGGCTGGAAACGGATCGATTTAACAACACATAAAGGTGTGAATTGCATGGTGGTCTGAACAAGAGTGAGAGCCTGTGTACATAAAATGCACTCCTTGTGTGGCGTTTCAACTATTAGTATATGTATAAACATCTTTCAAACACTGTAAATGGTTACAATTTTGTAAACTAAAAGTTACATTATTTTCGTTCGTGCACAACAAAAATTGGTATCAACATGACCACATTACAAGTTACATTTGAAAATCCATTTAATTATAGCGACATTTAATCACAAGCAGCTGTGCCTCAAACCACTTAAAGATTCATGACGTTCTCCTAGGAACTATTCATTATCGCAGGAGTCCCGTCAAGAGCTTGCACGCTCACTGGGTATTTTTATGCTGTAATAATAAACATCTATCTATCTATTCACTGGTAGCTACGTGTGTATTTTCTGAACTTAGAGCAATTAGCATGCAAGTATTCATTTTATCAACACAACAGGCTGGGTAAACGATGGTGCATCTAGCACAAGCCATTTAGGACATTCAAAGGAGGAGTACGCATAAACAGAATGCAAACATGGGAGACGATCAAAGCTTTTCAGGATTGGAAACTAGTGACGTCAACTCAATGTCATGCCCGGTTTTCAGAATGCCGTTTCAGTCAGTGAAGTGACGCTGTAATGCGTAACCCGCGTAAGTCTACATACATTTCGCTCTCGATACACTGGGTTGTGAACCATGACGCATCCCCTTCAATTGGATAAAAAATATATCTCTACGTAGATTAAGAATTGCTCTTAACAGTTGCTCTTCGGGATAGCCGTGCCTTTGGCGACATTTCACCTCCCAGGCCTGATGATGCTTCGCGAAGGAGAGAGCAAGAACGCATGACACGGCTATCCCGAAAGAGCAGCTATTAAGAGCAACTGGCCTTTACGGTGGCTTGTGGCAACCTAGGCCAGATCTGCGCTGACCGTTAGATGGTGATAGTGCGATCAGCTCCGAGCCGGCCAACCAATGAGAGGCCAGGAAATGATCACTGACCGAACACATGCCTAGCCCGATTATATGGATATATAAGAGTATCGTACACGGAGCAGTGAAAACCTACAATTATACACAGATCCTTTCCAAAATACAGCTGTCATTACATTCCATGCATATGCTCTTCCTGGAACACTTTTAGGTTTCCACTGCATACTGGAACACTTTCTTAATGATCTAGATGGAGCCTTCAACCACCCAAAGAAACAACAGCAAGGCATGGTTCTTTGCGGGGAGAACTTCAGTGGTGATGTCCAAGAAAAAACAAACACACTGATGAGGCTACAGAGAGCAGGAATAGAAGTCAGAGTCTATAACAAAAAAGGACAACTGTGCTGAGAGCGGGAAGACTTTTGTGGACATTACAAGGGTAGTGTTGAACAGTATAATTAATGTCTATTTGCTACGATAATTAGGCTGAGTCATTGCAAGATCGCTTACGTGACAGAACACGTACAGTATACTATATATTCTGGTTGATACATAATTCACAGCACTCAGTCTACTGCTGGATGATACCTCCCTACGCCCTGTCGTGGGGATTGTAGGCTTAGACTTGACCACACTGACCAGTGCAGGTTGGTGATGGTGAGGGTCCAAGGCCAAATCAGATATCTCGCCATCGTTGGTCAAAGTAGCTGGCATATTGGTGTCTCGGTTCATAACGGCAGTGCCAAAATTAGTGCTCCATGGCCCCCCTCACGCGTACATGTGATGTGTGGACACAATAGGCTTGTCACAACACATTATATAGTCTGTTATCTGTTTCATGGAATTCATCTGAGACCAAAACACTGACTCCAAATGGAGAAAAACTATTGCCATGTAATTGCACACATGTTAAATTTATTTTACATAATGTCTCCTGCGAATTACAAAATTAAAAATGTTTGTGCATTTTGTTCTTTAAAGACAAATGCGTTTGCAATACTTGTAAACTCGTGGTTGAACAAAATATTTAAACATGTTCTGGAAATGTATTGGGTTGTAGTTTAATTGTTTTGTTTATGGATATCGACAATATGTATGGTCAAACAGCAAAAATACCAAATATGTGAGAATTTCAATTAGAATCACGTACATTTTTAAAACAATACCTTTTCCTAAATACAACAATTTTAAAATATTCTACCTCAATAACCCCGCTCTGTTTATTATGAATACACAGGTTTTGCGCCCACTTCACTGGTGCAGTATAATATTCAAACATTCTAATTCCTAAACACAAAACATGCCGCTCAATATTTATTTTACACATATGCCTTGAATTTTGCTCGGGTTATGGATACAATACTGTACATACCAGACCGCTCTCATCATGTGGACACACAACGAGAGATGGAAAAAAACGAGAAATGGCCAAAATAAAGGCAATTATTTTTTTCAACTAATTTGATGTTGTACTTTTATCTTAGTTTTCATCACCAGGCACACAATACTAGGGCATGTTTCTATTTTGTAAATATTACACAATGTAGTTTCATTTTTATGGCTTTTCAATTCAAAACTTAAATTTGTAAACCTTGTAACGTTTACGCTACATTCGCACTGAGAGAACAGTTTGTTGTAAGCATATGTTACGACTGTACTACTACACTGTAAGAACAACAGATTTTTGGCTGCACATCATATTAATGGGAAAATATAGTGGCCAAGCTCATGCCACTGAAATACATAGTAATTCAAAGAACCATTATTACATCTAGAAACATATTGAATCAATTTCACACAAGTAAACCTTGTGTGTAAGCCTGCAATAATCTACATCTGCCCTCTTGCAGGCAGGAATGTGTGGACAGAAGTGATGGAACCAATGCCTCTTGTGAACAATGCATCTTATCATAATGATCAATACTTGCTTAATCATGTACAGGGTCGCTGTGAGCCGACACCTTTCCCGGCATACACAGGGCAGAAGGCAGGAATATACCCAGGATGGGTCGCCAGTCCATCACAGGGCACCTGGGGCAATTTAGTCCGCAGGCCGATTAACCTATGCAGCAGCATCTCTTTGGAATGTGGGAGGAAACCGGAGTGCCCGGCAAAAACCCACGTGGAAACGGGGAGAACATGCAAATTCCACACAGAAAGGCCCCGAGGCGGGATGCCGTTAAAATATTTTCGAATGCTATTTTTTTATTCATAGTTTCACTGTTTTAAAATAACCAAACGAAATGTGTTCGTGCTTGGAAATCAATCACCGATTTAATTGATTGGGAAAGAAATGAGAACTCAGCAGGGACAATGACACCATCCGCAACAAACGAGGCCTTATATTTGCTGTCTGGACGTGGGTCAACACGGCACTGGATGGCTCTGACGAGCAGTAGCAGCAACGGTGCAAACACACAAGAGATCTAATGGCAGCTGCGTGGCGAGGACTGGCCAATATATCACGAACCATTATTTCTTATTAATCTAGTCTAATTTCAAAGCGTGCCAGATAAGTTGTTATAATCAGGGCTCTAATTAACATTGGCATTAGGCAGAAGGAATGAAGTAATGCGATTAAGTTATAGCTAATGACGTTTAAAGCTAGTTTATGGGGTTTACATCCAAATCCAGATACAGGCATTTGTATGATCATGTTTATAATGTATTGGAATTTACTGTTGATGAAATGAGTTGCTCTGGGGATTTTTGGCATCTGTGAACCATCGATAAACGTGGAATAACACGTTTTATGAAATATATTGAAACGGCTCTATAAAATATTGATATGAAATATTTATCTAAAATACTATAAAATGTTATACTGTTAGGTTTC
>JAZEWU010000009.1:3485380-3524416 GCA_036362915.1 Geotria australis
TAGGGTAATTGCACAAAATGTCACCTATCAAATATTGTATGTGTGTTATTGACGAATGTGTTGAGTTGTGTTAACTGCGTTCGTGCACTACTGTCAATGTATACATCTGTATGTATATCTCTTCCATAACCACATACCCGACCAACACAAGACGGTGTTAGATTAAGGCTCTCCTCTAGAATGTTATTTTTCAATCATTACCATTATTTCTGCATTTCACACTTTCTGAGGGGCATTCATGCAAATTTAACACAACAAAAAAATGCTGGATTTTTAATATTAGCAGAATTATGTGATTCTTACATGCTGCCACTGTGGCATTGGGGCCTACAATGTTAAAGAACACTGTTTTAGAACCTCAAAACTTTATCTTTTTAAAAAATGTTTGCAGTTTGATGGCTGCAGTTAAAAATACAGGCCTGCAATAATTGATAAGTGAATCAATATTAAAATGACCAAATGTTCATGTACGGGCCATATTCAGTGATTTTTCCCATGGTCACCTGTTTCCCCCATGTTTTATTTGTGTGTAATATGATAATTATTTTGTATACGTGTGTTAAATATATTAAACGTTAAAGGTGCAGCTCTGGAATTCCCATTTCGTGCCACTGCTGGTAGAATGGCCTCCGCTATAGGGTAGTTTGTCCTACTCCTACAGACTAATTATACGTATTGGAAAAGGTGAGATTGCCTACACTTTAGTCCAGAAAACGCGACTAACTGTTATTACTGCTGGGTGAATAGAGGCGGTGAGGGTACGATTAGGAAACTTGCACCATAGCTTCAACTGCTGTACCAGGAGATTTCAAGATTCCAAGTCCAGTTTGCTAAACATTATACCATGGATTCACCCTTGTACATATATGTATGGAAACTGTGGGGCCCATTCATTGCAAAAACAAGCAAAATTATATAAAACTCATTGTGCGATGTGGTGGTGGATCATGGATAATGATTTTATGGCATAAGGCGCTTCTGTTTTGGCCTCATAGTTTATATTTATAAAAGCCTCATTGTGAGGGCTTGGGATGTGTATATTGGCCTGAAACCCTGAGCATATTTTTGTTGTAATTAAAGGCCCCGAAAGGGATCTGTTTATATGTTTAGAATTTAATTTGAACAAATCATAGAAATATTACGAGACTTGCATGAAATTCCCCTTTCCATTTAAAAACATGAATTATATTTCACACTTCAAACGCCTTCTTATGCCTATTTGAAAAAAAATATGTTTACGATGCATTTATGAGCAACTTTTAGGGAAAAAAAAAGCATTTGAGCCAATTTCTAAATGTGCAGATAAGTTACGATTCCAGATAGATATTTCAAGCTTGGTCAAATTCGTTTTCGCAATATTGCAATTGTTAAAATTGCGTAACTGGATCACTGGTATGGATATACCTAATATATAGTTGTGTTTATTTAGCATTTTTGGGGTCAAATATAGAGATTTCAATGAGCAGAGCTGACAGCAGAATGCCAATATGTGCACACTTACGCAGTGTCAATTCACTCATGGAAACTGAGCGATGTTGCACGCCCTGGAAACATTTACCCATGACCATTTCCCAACAAGCTGCCTGGCTGTTGTCCCATGTTTTAATCCACAGAGTAAAAGAAAAACTATTTTACGAATTGAGAAAATCCAGAAATGTGTGGTTGACAGGGGGTAGTATACGGAGTGCTTTAATTTAATGTGAAAAATAACTATTTAAAATAATCAAACACATTTTTTTCGAGTGTTGCCATGGGTGAAGAGAGGAGTTAATTTGTGTTCTGGCTATAAACATGCAGACTGATATACAGTTGCAGTAGTTGTTGTTTATTCTTGCTACAAGCTAGTCGTAAAATTATATTAGCAGTTAATTTGCAAAGGGCTTTTTGATTGCCAGAATTTCATAGTATATCCAAACCTAATGAAATATTGCACTGTTTAATAGTGGGTTTTTTGTACAAAAACAGTAATTAAATTCCAAACTAAACTACTTATGACAAAGTTAAATTTTCTGTTCACAGCCACTGGCATATGCCATGGATTACTGGTAGTGGTAAAAAAAATTGTTACAACTAACAGTTGTTTTTGCCATAACGTTGCGAGATATTTCTTAACAACATAGTACAAGGAGCAATGATGTTATATATATATATAATGTAGCATAAACACAATAACAAATTATGCACTTGGCTTCAAATTTACAAACGAGACATTTTGAGGCCACGTTATGACCTGCAGGCTTTTCTGTGCAGTCATTGATGAGTAAGTATTACCCAGGGGGTATGTGAGTATTGGTATTGAGTTTAATGTTCGATACCCACACATCACACAATATAACCGCCGACTTGTTCGATTTCACACAGTGGTAATGCCCCATGGAAAAAAAACAGTTCCTGTTTAAGGGTGCGAGTGAGATTTATAGTGATGCTGTCTCAGGCTGTCGTGCACACCCAGCAATGGCTATTTTTGTGGGGTGAATAAAAGCACACGCCAGTAGCTGAAGGGAGTGTTTAAAACAGCAACACTGAGTGGAAAGTATAACCCAACATAGGCAAGAAAAGGTGGAATCATTTCTTGGAAGTCACTAAAAATAAACCTCTTTATGATCCGGCTACTGTAAAAAAGGTACCCATACATAAAGCTCTGAATGGTGAAATGTATAATTGAAGTACGTTCTTCAGCTGCATGTGAGGTCATAATGATAATTCATGATTTTAAAACTAAATAATTATATAAATTCATAAAACGTTTAATGTCTGTGGTTAAACAATACCAAACTATTACAGTATTATGTTTTTTTAGCAAAGGTTTATTTGACAAAAAAACATTACAGTACTGGTTATGCAATATATTCACATGCATTGTAGCTATGAAGTAAATTGCATTAACGTAAATGGTGAAAATATGAAGCGGGATCATTTTTTTTAACCTGAGGAATATGGGGGGAGGAGAGGAGGTGTTCCTAACAATGATTGATGTGCGACAAGCTTCCTTTGAAGATCACCCACTTCACCCCGAACTGCACGTGGATTGGCGAGTGTTCAAAGTTAAAGGTCCTGTCATGTGGTTGCACTGAGACAATAAATCAACGCATTTTAAATGACACAGGCACTTAGGGGACGTGCTAAAGGCTCATGATGATAGGTAAAATATGATTGAAAACATATGTTGTAACTTAAGCACCCAGGCAGAACTTCGGAATAAAGCACATTCAACGCAACACACCTACATAAATATAATTAGTTCCATAGTGTTTATCTTATTTTCATAGAGTTTAAATATTTAACTTAAATACTGTACATAAATTAGATTGAAATAACATATAAGTGAATGTGTTTTTTGTCATCGAGTAATGGCATGAATATATTTTTAATTAAACTAAAGTACTGTACATGTTTTTTTAAAGTCACATTTTCCGACCGGACATTGTGAGAGTAAAATGCCTTTTCACATTCAACAAAGGCTAAGCATGATGGTATTTTATATTCAACATGGTCTTCACGAACAATTCGTGTGCATGTTATGAGAGGCGAATCACTATAATAAAGTCAATATCTCACCTTTTTGAATAGAAGAATGATTGTTGAGGCGTAGTTCTATTTTTTAGGTATGCCATTTTTGTGTTAAAAATAAAGCTCTACTGGAGTAACATTTTACAAACAAAGTAATCTGTGTTGCTGCAGATGTAAGTATAAAAGTTGGAATCAATCAAATCTTTACTATGAATGCTTATGGAATAACCTTTGGTTTTATTACTCTGGCAAGAAAATATGATTTGATTGTTTTGTTGCCCATCCCATGAATGCCACAGTCTAAAATATGTAATCATAGCCTATAGTTTGTTAAGCCTGCCAACCATGCAAAGCATCTGTTATTTGGTCTCAATATACTGGCAAGCATTTTTTATAACTGTGATATGCTAGCATTACGCGTTGTGCATTACGCACTGTGAAAGCATATGCATGTTTGTCGTCCTTTTAAAAAAACATCTCTCTCCTACAAATCAAGCGTGCCCTCCACTGTCAAAGAGGTTAAGTGCTCTTAAGCGCAGTGTAACATTCTGTCTACACCTACTAGAAATACATAATAAAGGCTCTTAAAAAAACCCCGAGAAGAACCAGATTATAATGATAAATAACAGGAAGAAAATCAAACTAGTGGGGTCTTTTTATCACGTGTTCCAAAAAGGAAATATTTTTTATGCATGCGATATCAAGATAACAATGCATTAAATGAAGCCAACAGTACGCTATTTAAAAATACAATTTCAACTTTAAATCGTACAATCTTAATGCCAATAAGCCAATTTATACCGAATGTCAGTGCTTGAAACAATTAAAAACATGCCGATAAACTTTAGGACCACCGTCATTTATTTTATTCCACGATTAAAATATACACTGACATATTGTTTGTAGGTAATGTTATAAAATATCCCAATGATGTTGAGCCAAACCTGACTCACAATAGCAGGCATATGCTCATCTCTTAGATGATGCTAGTCTCACGGAATCTGTCTCCAATGGAATCTGCTACAAAATTAAGTTCCACATTCGTGTGCAGCAGTAAAATATATCTTTCATCCTCCTGTAACCTTGGACGCGAGAGCCCACGGACCCATAATGTTCAGCCGGTGTGATTTGTGACTCGACGCAGCGTGCCATGGGCACGGTCCTCCTCTGGTTACAGCCGACATTCTCAGGAGGATGCGTTACAAGCTG
Organism: Geotria australis; assembly: GCA_036362915.1. Lineage (NCBI taxonomy): Eukaryota > Metazoa > Chordata > Hyperoartia > Petromyzontiformes > Geotriidae > Geotria > Geotria australis. Next base: position 3,490,100 of record JAZEWU010000009.1, read on the forward strand.
TAATGCCCCATGAAAAACTGCAGCCTCAGACCTGTTAAACAAAAAAGCCTCGCAGGCCAAATGGTCTCCAACTTATATCAAACGATCACGGCAGCGTACGACTAACAAGCAACCCTCTGATTTCAGTCGAAGAATATGTCGGTTTGCTTTTTTTGAGTTTGATCAAGTAAAAAATAATAATATAAATGCCAAACAAAAGTCTTGATTAAAAGGCTCCAACAGACATTTACCTAACGCTCGAAACATTTTAATTGATTAATAGCCACCATTCCTCCTGCCAACAGTGGAGAGCAGAGTAGCTGCAACTAGAATGTCGAACTTTCAACGTATTCCTTGTCACGTGTCAGTCGTTGTGGATCAACCAAAATCATGGGCAGATCACCTGGCCAGGAGTTCGAATACCACAGAAGTAATTTTCTTAAATGCACGTGCATAAATAGATGATGTAAAGTACTTCTCAACTCAGCGTTCTGTTTGCTCAAGTTATAATGTTGGCTTTACATTCAGCACTTGCTAATATTTTTGGAGACATGGCTGAACAGTTACAGAACAGTGAATGAAAAAAATCTGTATTTGAATCTCATGGCTAATATGAGCACTGAGTGGATTCAACATGTTTACGTCAATTTCGCATAGATGACAATATTAATGATAGCAAATACATTTATAACGCGCACATATTCCCCGAGCGCTTGCAGCCCGTGGATTCGGAGGCGCGGTGTTTAAACTAACATGGAAACATGTTAAAGGATGGCAGGTTAGAAGGCTGTCGTCTCCCACCCATCTCTTTCATAAATAGAACATTAAAGACGAGCCACATTGCGACTGGCCGTGCACCTGAAACTATGGACCACATGGTAAACTACTGTAGTCAGCGCTCCTTTAACGAAGAAATAGCAAGGCTAACATACATCGACACTTATCTCCTCAAGATATTGCTGTCGATGCCCAAAAATAGAACAGAATAGTGGTTAGTTAAATCTCAACCAGTCCTGGGTCCCCATTATCACTAATGCATAATGACCAGTGTAAGTTAATCAAGGCAAACTAACTCCATGATTGACATGGCTTGGGGAGGCCTTCATCTAGCAGTGGTTTGAAAGATAATAATATATCTCATAGCACAGTAACCATATAACTTATGGGCCAGATCTAAGGTAATAATAATAATCTACTTTTGTAACGCGCGCATTTTCTCCGGGCGCGTTGCACCCGTTGATTCGGAGGCGCGGAGCCCTTCTCAGTCGGTTTGTTGTGAGTCGGTGAAGAGGTGACTTATTAAGAGTTTTTTTTTTAAGGCTGTGGGGGACTGTAGTACTGCTCAATCCGTTTATGACTTAATGCTACGTAATGTGTTACAATAAATTTATAATAAATTGTGCATTTGCATCGTTACATGTGCATGTCACATTTTAAGAGCTCCTCCAAGAATTAAAAACACATTGTGCTCTGAGCCGTGAGGTTTATATGTTGTGCCCAATTGTTCCTCGGGTGTTCCATAGTCGATTTGCTTGAGCTTAGCTTCAGTCGCCGTTCACCAAGGTAAACATGTAATTTGTTGCTTATGAGTAAAACGCGACTCACACTTTATTGCGCACATAAACCCAGGTAGCCCAGTGTCCGCTGGCCATTTGATTTTCCCGCTTGGTATGAACGATGTACGCCCGGGCTATAAGAGGATGCCACAGGAATTTTCAGTCTCGATTCCAAATAATATGACCTTAAGCATAAAAAATATCCTCTTTGAATGACGGATGTGCTGCACATGGTGCTAGTGGTGGTGGTGTTCTCCGAGCGGGAACACCGCAAACTCCAAAACAATTTGATCGATTTCGCAGAATAACACTTTCACTTTGTGTTTCACTGTCTTTATTTCGCTTAATCACATTTCCTTGGTCGAGAAACCGACAACAGAATACGTTTTGTGAAATTCACATCGTTACTATGAATGGTGTTAGCCTACTAGAACAGCCATGAAGGTTAATGTAAATCAAAAAGATAAATGTCCGGGACTTGGATTGTGCAGATACTACAAATCTGCTGGTTAGACCTTTGCAGCTGTTGGTGGCATTCGGCATGGAGGCTGGACACTGGGGTCTGGAGGTACAGGCTATCCAAAGAATTAGTTACTGGCGAAAGATAGAAAAGGGGTTCCTGCAGTTGGTTCGCAAGGGCCCAGAAGCAGGATAGGAAATTGAGATGGTGGCGGAGAAAACTGGGTAAGTTAGGCTGTAATGTCAATAATTACTTATTTCGCGCGTGTGTCTTTGAGGCTGGGGATTCGTAATTTGCAGAGTTCGAGCGTGCGGAATTCGGCCACCGCTGCTTGAATCATTAACGTACACGGCGGCGGGGGAGTCGGGGGCAACGTGCAACATGGAAGCCGGAAAGCTGAATTGCTGGGAAGGAGGTCAAGAAACGTATTCCTTTAGCAATTGAGATATTTCATGGGCTATTTAAACCGCTTGAGAAAATATAAGAGTGAAGACAACGCCAATGGAAGTGAAAGTGATATACTACTGGTTGGATCAACGAGCTGGATTTTAACTAAGTAATTCGAAGAGCAGATGCTGTCATTGGAATACAAGTGTCTGAGACAGACGAGAACATGGCAGGTTAGTGTTGGAGACGTGATTAGGCAAGAGAGGTTGTGCTGGGTAGGACATTTGGAGGATGGAGGAGAGCCAAGACAAGGATTGGAGTAGTCTCAATAAGTTGGGCTACAAAGGGGAAGACCAGATGGTGGGATTCCGGTAGATCTTGGCGGTCGCGTGTCTCGTGTGCGGCAGCTTCTGGATTTAACGGAGCGTAGAAAGGGTCGATGAGTTGCGGTGGCACCCATGGCTTTGGCCACCATGACCTCTTGAGATTCTTTTCAAAGCTGTTCTTTCAGGATAGCCACATCGAGGGCGCCTCCTCTCTCCTCCGTGACGTCTGTCTGCAATGTTGGAGCTGTTCTTTCGGGATAGCATCCTCAGGATAGCATCCTCAGGCGTCCTGTATCCCGAGTGTGTCTCGGAACTTAGGACGCCTGAGGATGCTATCCCGAAAGAGCAGCCTTGAAAACCAACTATTAGGGTAATGAGCCGTCAAAATAACGTAAATGGGATTGAGGCATTGGGCAAACCCTGCTATTAGATACACATGTATTGAGAACCTTGTCGAGAGCACGATTAAACCTAAAGACTATTTGCAGGGGAGACCTATATTTAAACAAATAACGAAAATACAAACGCTCACAGAGGATGAATGTAGCATCTGAGGCAACCGATTTTGGTGGTCGAAAATGTGGGTAATGAGATAAACTTGCCACACGACTCGTCATATCTCAGTGGAGAGAACGCGAGTTTAGTGCCCAGGCCAACCACCTCTGGATGCGCTCATTACACTTGGATAAATAGATTACTTGGTGAGAATCACAAACAGAAGGACAGTGAAGAGTGATTTTAACTTTGTTACTACAGCTAACTTCAATGAAGGCCAAAGTAAACTGAAGTGTTTATAATATACAACAATGTTTTGAAAATACAGCGATGAATTGGGAATTGCTCCCAAGAGCTTCTCTTTCTGGATAGCTGCGTCGAGCGACCCCTTTTCTCTCCTCCGTGACGTTTAATTCCCCATGTTGAAGGCATCATCACGCTAATGATGATTCCTCGAGCATGGGTGTCGAAAGAGCAGCTCTTAAGAACACTTCTCATACATCGAGCGGTGAAAACCTACATCTATTCAGGGCTATCCCAGCCTTTCTCTAAACCCTTTAACCCTCATCCATATGTAGAGGCATAGCAACAGGGAGGCCAGGGGAGCCAGGAGGGGAGGGATCTTGGGACCCAGTAACCCCGGCTGGCCATGTGATGTTGTTTGCGAGCACATTCCCTCGTGCTGCTATTGTGTGGCGCCTCGGCTTGGTCAAACTTGGGCTAATGAGTGACCCTCGTGTCGTGACTCAGGTCACGGGGGCTAGGCGTATATAACGGTATGGCGAGGCGAGATTTGGGGAAGAGACTCCGGAGTACGAAACGGTGAGCCGCGAGCTGGAAGCGGTCTGGGTGGACAGGGCTGCACGCCGCAGCAGTTACCCTGTTAATAAACCCGTTGGAACGAGGATCTCCTGCTTCGGAATGCCTCGCTGTAACCAGCAGCTGGACGTGTGTGGGCTGCTACTGCAGCCAGAGCGAGAGTTTCTCGGCAGCGTTCAGAGCGTCACCCCAGGCAGCGAGGGCACAGAGATGCCGCCACAGCCTGCCAGGACGCCGGAGGTATGATGGGCCCTCGGCTTCATGCTGTCCAAACCGGTAGATCCTGACCCGGTGCCAGGACCGGTGCGCCACACATACATCCAAACCCTTCAACCCCTAACATTCATCTGCATCTCCATATGTCCTAATCTTATACAAATCTGTACGGATAAAGTTTCATTATATTCACGAGAAGCTTCCCCCGATATTTAGTCCTGGACGAGCTCTAACATACCGCACGACGAAATGTTACTTGGCAGCACCAAACATGACCACCATGTAATATAAGCCGTTTAAAGCATTGGAAAACTGACACTTCTTCCTAATCTTAAAAAAATAACGAGATGAATAAACATGGCTTTGGAAAAGCCATTAGTATTAGACCTAAACATAAACCAGCACACGAATGTCGGATTTAAAGTCTGGCCAGGTTTCCGGGATGTGCCCACTTGTAAATATCCAAGCACAGCGATGTGCTGCTGTATTGCTTCGAAGTACTGTAATAGACAATATAATGTAAAACATCAGTTGCTATCTGATAGAAAGTATACTTTTATTCGTTAAAAAAAGGTTTCTAATATATAACAATACAAAGGCTCTGCGTGTATACTACGTTTGTTTCTGCATGAAATCGCTGAAAGATGTGTTTTTATAAGTCGTACGCATAGCTTTCTGTTACGTACTTGCAACTTGCTGGAATATCACACGCTGTGAAGAGCACATATAAATCAGTTGCTATATCAGCAGACACAGGACACACATAGGGCAACATATGTTTCTGATATATTTCTGCTGGAGTTCGACTTTCGAATGACATAACCATTCCGCTATTTACGTGGTGTGTGTCAACATGTGACTTCATTTTTATTTACCAATACATTGGCGCTGAATGTGGTGTGCGATGCTAGCCTAGGCTGGTGGCATATAACGCCTGCGGTCTAGGGAATGACGCAAAGCACGGCTGTTGGTGTGCCACAGTCGTGATCCGCGCTACACAGCTGCCCAATTGGCGGCGGTGAGTGGGCATTTCCACACGGGTGATCAAGCGCATGCATTAAATGCTGGCGATATTCACCTGCTCCCAAGCGATGTTAGTGTGTTTGCTTGTTTAGCTGCAGGTTACCGGGTAGCTTTAGGAAAATGTTAAAGTCGACGCCGGTCAGAAAGGAACGCAAACACACGTACACGCATTCATTCATTCATTTAGGGAACCGCAGGTTGTGAACATAATGGCCAAGATAAACTATCGCGATGGGTAATGCACAGGCTAAGTTGCTTAAATTTGATTAAGTGTAATGCATAATCCAGGGTATGTTAATTATGGCAATTTGTGCTATTTTTCACACAATGCTCCAGTAACAACATTTACGAGTAGCTGTGGTCGATGGAAAAATGTAGAAGAAAAGTGGAATGATTGGGTTTTTTTTTCCATCCAAGAGATTTCACAGCATTCACCGTGAAACCCAGAGCTTGCCAGAATTAATTCATGCATCACTAGACTGTTTCATGCACAATCTTATTTTTAACATTTTAGAATATTCTGTAATTATCTTCATCACCTAGCAACATTGGTGTATCCACTGGTCGATGAAGGCACCCCCATGCCATCACAATGCAACTTACATCCACTATCAACAAGTAGTATTTATTTAGTTAGTATTTATTTGCTTATTTAGAATATATATAATTCTGTTAATGTACTGATGTAGGTTTTCACAACTCAATGCATCATACTTGCTTTTCAAAGCTGTTTTTTCGGGATAGCAGTGTTGAGCACTCTTCCTCTCACTTTAATAATAATAATAGCATTTATATAGCGCCTGTCAACAACAACACGTTGGAGGCATCCCCACACACTCACAACTAAGAACGCCTGAGGATGCCTCCAACATGGGAGGCAAAAAGTCGCAAAGGAGAGAGGAGTGCTTGACACGGCTGTCCCGAAAGAACAGCTTTAAAAAGCAACTCTGTTAATGTAAGTTGCCCTGTATTAGGGCGTCTGATAAATAGTAACTTATAATAATAATTATCCATTATGGTTCTGCGATGCCACATTCCGATCTTGCTCCTTCTCATGAGCAGATCTCAACTCTCCATCTACACCAGTGTCTGTCCTCCCTACCGCCTTACCCCCTTGGGCTGTCATCAGTTTTGACCGCCATCGTCTCTTCTAGCGATGTGTGATGACTAAGCCCAGTTACTTAACACTCCATATGCTGTGTTCCAGATTTATATGCTCTGTAATCTAAAATATATATGTCTGAGTCTCAGTGACATCCGTAGCAAACATCCCTCCAGTTTGAAATGCCATCGTACTGTTTTCAACGTACTAATGTGCAGTGTGGATTAAGTCACATACAGATCAGACGCACGACCACTGACCAAGTGGTTGGAACAAAAGCTGAAAAGTGCACATGAAGCAATGAATAAATTAATATCTGTTCATATCTATTCATTCCATAAACGTGTGCATTTTATACTCTTTTTACACTAAAACAAAGTCTTCGCTTCGTAATCCAACACAACCTCATGTTTCACTACAATAGGCCATTAGGTGCCACGTAAAGATCCAATGATCAAATTAACAAGATCGGGCAATATGCTGATCCGTGCATAGTTGTTCTCATCATCCCATCCGATTATGTTTAAATGTTTTGAATATCAGGTCGGATACAATTCTGGTCCATATTGAATATGTAACCCCGTATCAGATAAATGATACTGTACCACGAATTACACAGAGAAAGCACTTATGGAGACAACAAACTGTTGTACATTAGGCCGCAGTGGCTCTATTGAAACAGACAAGTTAAAACAGAAGAGTGCATCGTCATGTTGCGTCATTCAAAAAGGCATGGGGCAAAAAATGTTTAGCTCCCATTAGAGTTTATGATGCTGTGTACACATGTGTGAATTATTGTTACTTATGCAAGGCCCTCAATAAAATAGCATGCCCAATACGTAGTAGCTGAACTGCATCACCATTCCAGAAGGTATGTTGGGACACACAAAGTTATCCCAGATGGATATGACGAGCATTAACACATAGCAAGCAGCTGTGTAATGCATTCTTCGTGAGCTTACTTCACGATCAGGCATTTGTTTATTAATATACGTGTTAACGAAATTCGAACAAAAGGGTTAAAGCACTATTTGGTGAAAACGTCTTTATAATAAAGTTAGTCTTTCAGGACCTCTACTAATGCAGAGCATTTAATAACCTGGACAAACTGCTACTTCAGCAAATCAGGTCTGTGAATGACATAGAAAATGACTTTACAACATTCGTGAGAAATTCCCTTTAGAATTGTACAATCAACAACAACAAGTCGTATCATACTTATTTTTTTCCCTCGAAGTGTTCATTCACTCGTAAATGTTGTATACAATAAAGGGATAATTAAAGAAAAAAAGAGCACACTTATAGAGTTTAGAAAATGTATCATCAATGATTTGCAGTCAATATTTTGGATGATACAGCGCTGGCACTCGTACACGAGCACAAATGATTTAATCAACAAATTCGTAAATCAAACTACCATTTAAAAAAAGGAAATATGACGATGAGATCGGCCTATTTTTTTTCCTTGTAATACACTGTTATTGGCATGTGGTGAGTTTAAGTTGTTTTACAGATGTGTTAAGTTACAATATGTATTCAAATCTTCTTCTTTGCGATTCTTCGAAGCGCGATGGTTAATTTACAGTTTCCCATTTCTATACACAAATGATTTGAGTATTGGTGCTTTTATACTGGAACTTGCTTTAGCTATTTCAAATGATCCTGCATGTGTAGTTGCTTCCAACATACCTAAATCAGAAGGAAACATGGAAAGGAACGTTTTGCTCAGTTCTTGTTGTATATCTGTCGTGTATGCAGTGCTCAATTAATTTTAATTCCAGCATCATACTGCAAAGCTACATATGGAATAATGATACTGTAGACTGCATTTTTTTTAAGGCATTACAAAAAAACTTGGCCAAACTTGTCTGTGAATGTCATTGCAAAGAATAAATATTTATCCAATGATGAATGCATGACTTTCCACTTATGCAAGTTTCCACAAATCTATTTTATGTGTGTAAAGTGTGGAATTACTATTACTTTCATTTGTGATGGGAGACTTAAAGCGCTCAAAAATTAGACATGCTAAGTGTATGTTTCCTAAAGCCGGCATTCTCAACAGGTGGGTCACGACCCATCAGTGGGTCACGACCCATCAGTGGGTCCATGGAGACCATAGCCAAGTGGGGCATTGTGGTGCAAAAGATTGCAAACCCCTGTCCTAAAGCACTGGGACTCTCATGATTAGGAGAAAACTATTCATTTGTCTTTTCAATGTCTTAATGCGGTTTAAGGTAAAATATCAATATTAGATGTTATGCCTTTTGAAATGCTTTGCATGACAACATTTTAAAAACATTTAAACGTGTATATTATGTCTTGAAGAGTTAACACCGTTCACCACTGAGTAATGCAGCTTCTTAAGGCTGTGATGGCCAGACCCATCTGTCTGGCTCCATGAGCGATGGCAACTCACGCCATCGCTCATGGAGCCAGACAGATGGGTTACAGGATACTCGATTGCAACTAAAGTGTACGTGATGTCTGTGATGTTTTTTTAATCACTGGGGAAATTGTACCATACAAGTCTTAAACATTTCTAAAATATCCATCCATCCATTTTCATAAACCGCTTAATCCTGTACAGGGTCGCGATGAGCCAGAGCCTATCCCGGCAGACACAGGGCGCAAGGCAGGGCTATACTAAGGATGGGACGCCAGTCATGAAATCAAAACATGACGAATGCATCACAAATGTTTTTTCCACTCATAGCTGTATTTAAATAACATTTACAGATGTTTATATGCGTCATTTATAGTTCATCTTTGAAGGCATTGTTCTCGTGCTATTTCTGCAGATAACCTAGTACAGTCACCATGCTTAGAATGGCCAAACCTTGCAGTGAGTAATGGGGTACACGTTGGTATCATATAATAACAGGAAGATCTGGAAATAACATCAGTCTCAGAGGCGCAGCCGACATATGTAACAGAAAAAATAAAAATGAAAATAATTCACCAAGTACCAAAGTGTTAATGTAGAAAAGCACAGGAATATCATTATTACCAGCATGTGGACCAGGATTTGCTCAGTCATTGCAGCTTTTCCATAATTTACACGAATAATGATGTATTAATGTTCGCTAACCCATGCTTTGCAATTGCTTTAATGGCATGCAGATGGTAAGCGATTAAACGTGTTTATGCAAGCTTCCATTTTTTATCATCGCATTCTGATGCAGTGCTGTTCCTAATATAGCGTGCAATGCCTGTTTGTAGATGAATGTTGAAATAAGCAATAATAAGACACTTTGAAGTAGTATATGTAATTCTTCATTTATACAGCTAAGAATTATTATTTGTAAGGTTTGCATTAGAATATTTATCACTGTGTTACAAGAAGTACAGAATCATCAAGGAGCGCATCATATTGTATCTGTAGCTGGTTTATGTTTAAAAATATCGGACTGAATTCAATCTAAAATTAACTGATGGACAGATGTAGGTTCACGGCTCGATGTATGAGAATTGCTCTTCATCGCTGTTCTTTTGAGATATCTGTGTCAAGTGTTCCTTTTTTATAAAACTGATAGACAGATTAAATAAACATACAGCATAGCCTGTGAGCAAGTCTTGAAAATTAAACAAATTATTTGGTGATGCTGCTGCATTGGCAGTGGTGCACAAACAAAAAAACAACTCATTACGTGTGTGAATGATACTACCTTAAATATACAATGAATGAGGGCCATTGCCTGAAACGTTGCCTACTGTACACTCGTTACACATATTTTGGCCATATATGAAATCGTACGGGCGGCACGGTGGCGTAGTGGGTAGCGCTTCCGCCTCACAGCAAGAAGGTCCCGGGTTCGAATCTCGGCTCGGGGTGCCTTTCTGTGTGGAGTTTGCATGTTCTCCCCGTGTCCGCGTGGGTTTTCGCCGGGCGCTCCGGTTTCCTCCCACAGTCCAAAAACATGCATAGGTTAATTGGCCTGCGGACTAAATTGCCCCCGGTGCCCTGTGATGGACTGGCGTCCCGTCCTTGGTATAGCCATGCCTTGCGCCCTATGTCTGCCGGGATAGGCTCCGGCTCACCGCGACCCTGTACAGGATTAAGCGGTTTCTGAAAATGAATGAATGAATGAAATCGTACATGCGAGTTATTCATATAGCACATGCTGCCATTTAAAAACATGGGCCAGCCAAAGTAGCTTCATGAGTGTGCCTTGCAGAGAGCTGCATGCACGTGTTCATGTTCTTACACAATGACGTGGGAGGTGGCACTTAAAAGAGGAAGTATTGTTTGTGATAATGTGCCAGGAGCGCATTATCACAGAAAATTACAATGAGAGGGGCTTGGCTCGTAATAAAACACACACGATCCGTCCAGTAGTCGCAGGCTTAATAATAATAGCATTTATAGAGCGCCTTTCACCCGAGGGTCACAAAGCGCTGCACAAGGCTGTGGAGAGAACGACATGTCAATTTCATTTGTAAAACCTGTACAGCTGTCCACGTTGCCGCCAACTTGGGAGGCAAAACGTCGTGAAGGATCGAGGGGGAGTACTCGACACGGCTATCCCGAAACAACCGCTTTAAAAAAAATCATGCGTCGAGCCGTAAAAACCTAAAAATTTTGTTTTTATCAAGTAATATAACAATCCGAGTAATATACAGCTTCATTACGCCATGTCCTTCATGGGGGTTGATTGACCATACTTCTGGTCAGTGCGGGTTTGTGAAGAGCAGGGGACTTTGGGGAGAGCAGCCAGGAATGGCTATGATATCACTTGCCACTGATTTTAGCCTTGGCCACAAAAAATGAGCCCATGCAACTTGGATTCAACCACTCAGCTATTGCTCCCCCCTCTTAATGAGACTCTCCTCCAAATTTCGACAGGGGCTGTTATGATTTATGACAGAGACCAAATGGCAGCACTGCCGCTATCTTATTATTGGATAAAAGTGACAATATTGCATATTCAAAGTTCCCAAAGTTATTAATGTGTCCGTATTTGATTTGGCTGCCAATTTTACTGTGTAAAGACCTTCTAACTATTTGATTCAAATTGATATTTTTGCCGCTCCATCACTCATAATTTCCTGTTTTGCGTGGATTTTAACTAGTGATATTGTGCAAGAAATGCCATCCAAACGACTTCTGAAGAGTTATAACTACAGGAGGATGGAGTGCATCATCACTCCATCAGAATATTTACTCTGGCAGAGTCTAGCATCAACACACTAAGAAAAGGAGTTGTAAACAGCAAAAAAAATCAACGTACAAATTGTACATTTTGTAAGAACTGCCAAGTCAATTATGCTGTCTTTTTTCATCTATATCAAACACAAGACATGCCAAGCCACAGCTACCCATCACATATGGATAATGTTTACCAGATTTTCCATGAAAATGAAGCCAACTTTATTGGCTGTAACACAGAACTGCTTCATGTACAACTGCTGCTATAAGTAGCTTGCCTAGCAGTGTCCAAAGCTCGCTTTGATCACATGCAGGAAAATGTTGATGACAAAACTTTTGTTTATCAATATCACAGAGACTGACATGCCACTTAAAACAATCCTTCAATATCTGTAACCAATACATAGGGTTTTTTTTTTAACCTCACAACGGTTGCACTTAAACTTCACAAAACAACTGCTGTCCAAAAATGTTGAAATAGTATATACCTTTTATCGGTATTTTTTTACAACATGGTTTTGCTCAGAAGATGCTTTTGTGGCTTTCCATTTAATTATAAACATTCACTTTTAAAATCACTGATAAGGACTGTTTGCGGGCCACAAAGAAGGCGACACATCTGGTCGCAAGATAAAACACAGGTGGTGGCATTTAAAATGCTTTGGAACCAAGTGTTCCTGCAATGATGGCCCAGTACAAACGCTATGATGAGGTAATAGCTGCTGCGGGTTTCCCATTCTAAATGGTTATCCTGTCACCTTGCGAGACAGCATATTAAATCTATGTGTTTCCAATAGTACACACGTAAAATTCACTTTCCAGACGTAGTAAAACCTTAGATATCAAAGTAATCAGCTGCAGGTGCATGAAAATATGAACGCATTTTGTTTGAATTAATGCCAAGAACATGGGGTGCATACCAGTGGGAATCCTATGCCTTTTAGGCATTATGAAACACCTTCGAGCAGGCTAGAACTCGGAATACATGGAGATATGTATTAACAGTTCTTCTTCTTCTTTGCGATTCTTCGAAGCGCGATGGTTAAATTACAGTTTCCCATTTTCTTACACATTTTTAACAGTTACTCTTTTGGGAGAGCCGTATCGATTGTTACTCCTCCAATGTGGGAGAGAGAGATAGATAGATAGATGTTTATTATTATAGCAGAAAATACCCAGTGAGCTTGCAAGCTCTTGACGGGATTCCTGCGTCACCACCGCCACGCGATTTAACAAAAATACGTAAAATGTTAAAATCACGCGATAACACAATGAATCACAAAAACATAAGGTGACATGTACACACAGCATTGTACAAGAAATAAATGACCAATAAAAAAAGTAGTTAAACATTGCGATGGGAATATATAATGAGGATGAGAAGAGGGACGCTCAACATGGATATGCAGAAAGAGCACCTCTTCAGAGCAATTGTCATAGAGCCGTGAAACCTACATCGATAGACTCACAGTTGAGTTTTTGTAATCTTAATGGTAGCGTGACAAGGCATATATGTGTCTAACTGCTTAATAAGTTTAACATTTTATATTTCTGTGTGTTTCATGTGAACTATATCTTAATAACAGAAAGTGTAATAATACACAGTATATAACAAATTAATTGTTGCTACTTCAATGATTAAGGATTTCGACGTATAAATAAACATCTTGGTTTAATGTTACTTATCTTCTTTTTCTTCTTTGCGATTCTTCGAAGCACGATGGTCAGCTTCTGGACATCGTTGTCTTTCAGCTCGGCCTCGAAGTGTTTGGTAGAATTCGCAGGCAATTCCAAGTATTACGTGATTCTCAATCTGCTTATATAACTTGCTGTTTGATGCAATGAGTGTGATAATCTGTTGCCACAGATGTTTCACATCTGAACACCTTTTAAATCATGTAACCATTACATTAAAAAAATGTGCCAAGCAGAGAGAATCACAGCTTATACTCTTTCACCGCTATAAAACCATAGCGTTTCTTATTGTATAATCAATGCGATGAGTGCACATCTAAACACCTGCAAATTTAAGCCAGGAATGTGTACGCTCAAATATAAACAGGCGCCAAACTAATGCGATGACAGTGACGCTTTCAGCTGCTCAGTTGATTGCGACCACACAGCTGCAGGTAACGGTTTCCTATTCTCTTACGAATAGCATGGTGACATTTATTTATTTATTTACTTAAGTCAAGGAGATTTTGTAAGCGAGGAAAGTAAGGAAAAACTCACAAAAGAACAAAATATGATCCTCCCCAAGAAGCCCCAAAACATGCCGGCATTCGTGCATACAGAGGTGCCTGGCTACCATTGCACATTAGTGCGCCAATTTTTCAAAGTGTTCAGTTTACCTATTCATCATCTCTAATGAGCCCAAGTCTCAAGAAATGCAGTGAATGCAGTTTCGAACGCTTTATGTGTATGCAGTGTTTTTTCGAGTAAACTATTGACGAATATACCCTTAATTTGCATCAGTCTTACAAAATTCCTGTTGACTAACTCAAAAATGTATGTTGTTTCCAGCTCATGTGTGCTTCGTCTTATTACATGTATTTTGGCATGTGCTGGCTGTGATTACAGTACTCATTGGTCTTTTACATTATTAAATAACCTTGTGAATACATGTTGAATTTAGTTTACTGGAGACAAAAACAAAGCTCACCCGTAAAGCCTTCCCAGGTTCTGTTAGCGAGCACCTATGAAGGCCAGCACGGCACACGAAGCGGTAGGTGGCCGGCACCATGCTCAGTCGCCTTTGTCTCCCTAGTGGAGATGTTTACACACCGCACCAGGTACTCGTTTGAGACCGAGTCAACCTAGGGGACCGTTATTCAACGTGAGCGGGAATTGAACACACTGTGACACGTGCACACTACTGTGTGATAATATAAACAGTTATCGTACACCATTGTGGTTTAAGACAGCAAGAGTGCGTGCACTTTATTGCTTCAAGTGAGATATTTTGCTCAACTCTGTCTCCAGTTTAATTATCTTTAAAGCACTGCTCATCACTCATCGTGTAAGTTTCAAACTCTCGACCCGCTACCAATTGGGATTCCTACGCTCCTGTGATTAAGTATAAGGCAACACAGACGTAACACGCAGTTGTATGAAGAGCAAAAAAGGTCGACATTTATTTTAACTGTGGATTGTGGAGGTTCGTGACAGAATGCAGCGTGAATAATAGATTTTCTGTTCTGATGTGAAAGAGTAGCCGAGCGTGGTTTGTGTCCAAAACAAATGGAAACCAGGAAACCCCAGGAATGGAACACGCAAAAACAGCAGCCTGCTGTCTGGCCTCTGAAAATACTAATGAGAACTCCAGGTAACGTAGTTACAAAAACGGCAACAAAAACAAGATCGATTCAAATGAATTTTGGTAAACGCTGAACCTACCAATTTAACTTACTTCCATCATTACAAACTGACGTTAAAAAATTCCACCAAGTAGGAGTGACATTCACAAAGAGCTTGCCAGGGCTTCAGCGCCTACTGTAGAGTGGTCCAAAGTAACTAGCTCCATAAAACTTACCTGTGTGAGCCAATGTAGTCTGTCCAATGCCTGCTAGGCACTAAGACCCACAGGTATGCCAGGAAAGGATAGCACAACGCGACACACATCCGTGCCCAAAATAAGCGTTACTATAAGTCGATCGTAAAACTGGTTATGTTTGCCGTTTGCTGAAAGTGACACACAAAGGTAACAGAGGTACACCATACATCAATGTCTGAACCTATCAGGAGAGACTACAATGCAAGGCCTTTTCAAAGTAAGGCATTGGGGGATTTTTTTTGCTGTCCCCTGGTACATTTCATGGCTTGGTTTGCTCGAGTGCACAGAGGGCTGAATGCTGCCCCAGGACAATTATTTCTCGCAAGCCAATGCACCCGAGCCAATATCCCCCCATCAGTGTGCATGTGTAAACTAAGCCATACGCCTCAATGGCTTGATGCTGCCCATCAGTAAAAAATGTTGCGTGATGGTTACATTTATGTGAAGCTTAATTAGAGCCACTTATTTACCGGGGTCAAACGCACGCAAGCACGAGAAGCTCCACTGAGCCTCGGGCGATTATGTTGTCTCAACCGTGGAGCAATGAAGATGTACTGTACTTTAAGATAAAGCTATGCGTTATTGATATTTCAATTCCACATACTGTCATTTAAATTGTTCCACCATTAAATGATGCCTTATTAATAAGAGACACATTCGACAAATGAAATAATGCTCGTTAAATTATGAAACTAGTTGAACAGCAGTTAGGAGAATGGAGGCCATGTGTTTTACCAGTTACGTCTGTGCAAGTCTAAGTGTTTGGTTTGCCAAGGCCCTTAAAATGCCTTAGGTTTGAGGCAAGTTGGATGGTGGCTGATGCCAACACAGCTGACCATTCCTTCTTTTGCTCATCAATGACACGTCAATAAAAACAGATGGTTGCTAAGAAAACAACTTTTCTCGCTTAAACCTTTAAACAATTCATGTAATATATACACAGTTGCAAAAATAACTAATTAGTTTCACGTTTCATAGACTGCCTGTGGCCCAACAGCAATTTGAACAATTACAGCATACAGCACACTCCTCATTAGCCATTTTTCTTCACTGGACGTGTTATGGCAGTCATCCACATGAACCAATTTCTGTATAATTAGTTACTGATTTTAAATTAAGGCATTAACGTCAAACAAGGATTCATGGTGTATTGATGACATCTAGCGGCATCATGAATTTCAAGCAAATACATTTCTTGTATATATTACTTATACAACTTTCAAAAATGTAAGCCACGTGGTTTTATACTCAATGCAATCCATACGTTTATCATTGCTGGAAATCAACACCACTGCCAATATTAAATTAAAGCCTCATAGATGAATGGAATAACAATATTTCTTATTTGAGTAAATTATAATTCCATATTAAATTATGCAATATAAAAACAAAACCACAAATAGAGCAAAACCATATAAACAGCAATTGTGAACATCTCTTTGAAGGACCACATGTAACACCAATATTTGCTGTTTGGCTATAATGTGTTTTTTTATTATTGTTATTAAGGTGCTGATATACTTCCCAATCCATGGAAAAAATACAAGACGAAACAGAAGTAATATGCTTTTAAGGTCTTCATGGTGGTGCGTCTGGAATGTGTGTGCAGAAATGTGCGTCAGCAAACTGGCTTCTATGTCAAGGTGCTGATTGTAAATCCAGATGCTCTTTAGCCATTGCAACAACGAAGGATGCCAGCAGAATCAGCAAGGGGGGGGTTACTCAAACCAATGTTTTGTCTAGTGGCGGCACAAAGTGCCCTGTTCTCATGTGGTAGAACATGCCGTTCCAGACATAACACTTGCAGGCCAGACCTGAAAATGCAGACAAAAAATACCACAGCCGTAAAATGCGTCTCTGTTGGGAATGAAATGTGTATAAATCCCAGGAAGCATTATTATAAGAAATTATACAGATCATTTAGCGGACAAATGGATGTTCAGAGACACCTTGATTCTGGGTGGTAATAACAACAGCTGCGCTAGGAAACAGCAGGTTACTGTATATATATTAAATATTTAATGGTAATTACTCAAAAAATAGTATTGGCCATATTGGACAATAAATTAAATGAAAGGTCAAATTAACACTTATATACACACACACACGTATAAATATGCATCAACTTCAAGTTGTCAAATGTAGAACTTGGAGTGCAGGAGTTGGTGCACTCACTGCACTATGAACTCGGTGACCTCCGTTCACATTGGTCATGACCGACATCAGTGGCGAGTGGTTTCTGAATTGGTCTTGGGCACCCCCAGCCGTTTTACTGACCGGCACTGGCCATTGGGATGAAATATGGTTAAAAGATCCCCATGGCCAGCTTTGTATGAGGAGGGCTTCATCCAGCACGGAATTAACAAAGTGCTTTGAAAATAATAATGATGAGCACTCCATCACCATTGGTTTAATATGTTCAGTAGAACTTAAACACAAACATATTTTTAAAATGATTGTCAAGCGTTAAATGTACTACCAATTCTATTTTACATTACTAAATGGGATGGACTGGCGTCCCTTCCTGGGTATAGCCCTGCCTTGCGCCCTGTGTCTGCCGGGATAGGCTCCGGCTCGCCACGACCCTGTACAGGATTAAGCCGTTTCTGATTATGAGATGAGATTACTAAATGTCGGATTTATTTGTAAATATTCAATTAAATTTAAGAATAGGGGTACCTTCTTGGCATATTTATTTCCATGGTCTTAGGTTCAAGTTTTCAATTTTTCATTGTACGGTTTCTGAAATTACACATTACAAAACTTAACCAACTCAGTAAAAAACACATGTAATAACCTAGCAAGGTCCCTAAATATTCAATATTGCCACTGTTATGCCTTTGTGATTGTGATTTATTGCCAAGTCACTTAGTAATACGTTTTTCTGTAACAGCGTGCTTACCAATGTTTTGTACATTTCTGTCATCATGTTCCTGTGAATATCCATCAGTGGATAGATCATGGCTGACGACGTATATTGTTAGAAATGTAGTTCTAACAGTAGCAGCAAAAGTGATTATTATAGCAATTTTTATACAAATCATGCATTTATTATCATAAACAGGCGATCTGTTGAGCTAGTTTCTATATATTTGCTCATGGAAAGTTACAGCCTGGTAGGCTAAGCTCATAATTTTAAAATGGTAGCAGATTTTCATGATCATACAGATGCCTGCACACATAACATCACAACTGTGTAATTTAACTGCATTATGAAACACCCCATGCAACCGCATTAAAAAGTCCCATAAAAATAAGGAAATATTTTGAGTATGTACCATCTTAAGACTTCAGTTAGACATCTGTTTGAATCAGCTCGAGTTGGTTTTGCTCCCGGGTATAGAAGCGTGTTTTCACAATGACCCACCTTTTGTAGCACAATAAGGCCACTCACAATGTGAAATATGCACCCGACAAAACACTACTCCACGTCTGAAAATCCATTCTAAAGATGATGGTTATTGTCACCTTAACAAATTATTCGTTGCTTTTTACTAACTCACCCAGAAAGCGCCAGATCTTGGAAGCTAAGCAGCATTGAGCCTGGATTTTTCTTGAGTGGGTGACCACCATTCGGAAAATAGGTATTGAAGGCTTATTAAAAGACCAAACTGTCATGAGAGGACAATGCAGCAAAATCCATTGTTGTTCCATAAAATGCTACCTCGCCTTCCCCAAACCACACTGACTAGTGTGGTGAAGTATCGTCACATAACTACTACGACGTGCGCAGCAGAGGAAGGCTCTCATCCACGCCATCTCCTTCATGGACGTCAACCCCCGGCCCAACGACTGAGGTCAAGAAAAAGCTTCCTCAGCCATGTGCAGCCCCTAACAACATCTCGAGGGGAAACCAGACTCCAGCTCTGGACGGAAAAGCTTGAGAGTGACCCTCCTGCAACTGGCATGGGAATCCCACCTGCTGAAGACTTCCCTCCTGGCTCAGATGCACCATGGATTCAGTGGAAGACACTCAACCGCCTGAGAACTAGAACGGGACGATCAAAAGATCCTTTGGTCAGATGGGGCTACAAGACCGGCCCAACCACCTGCGAATGTGGAGAAGCAGACCATACTATGGAACACTGCCTTGTCTGTGCTCTACTACCGAACCTCTGCAGCTCAAAAGACCTTGCGGAGTTCAATGAAAATGCAAGGGGCTGTGTAAGAAAATGGGAAACTGTAATTTGACCATCGCGCTGCTTCGAAGAATCGCTAAGAAGAAGATCCACCTGTGCACTTATAGATAGTATATCGTAAAGTTATTTAATCGTATTGTGAGGCCATCGTAAATCGAGGCATCACTCTACTCTACCAAACACTTCGAGGCCGAGCTGAAAGACAACGATGTCCAGAGGCTGACCATCGTGCTTCGAAGAATCGCAAAGAAGAAGACTCTACTGTAGGCGGAGTAACAATTAACATATGCACTGTCTACGTCACGGTGGACGTAAAAGATCCTGTTTCGATAGATAGTTTATTATTACAGCAGAAAATACCTAGTGAGCTTGCAAGCTCTGGAAGCGGGATTCCTGCAATACAGCAAACCTGCGAATTAACCAACACAAACAATGTGTACAATCAGAAGGCAAAACAACGCACTTCACGAATTTTCAGAATGAGATTATACAAGAGTAGGTTGATGTGTGCCGGCATCATTGTTCAAATGTGCAAAATTTGAAAAATAACTCAGTCGGAAATTTACATAGCAATCATTGCACCCTACTATAAAAACTTGGAAGGATCCTCCTGAAAACGAGTCATGAGACTCAGCTAGGCTTTCCTGGATAAACAATGAGAAAATAAAGAAAACCCATTAGCAATACTCAGTTTGTGAATTGTAGCCAAGCTTGAAACAGCTTGATCCCATTAACACATTTTTGCCAGACACTCCTTTGTATTGTTTACAAAAAATTGTCTGGCTAGGAACAGGGAACCTAATTAGCTCCATGAATGGAATATTTATTTTTAAACTGTATACACCTAATTCATTTTATGCTGTATTTAAAGTGAAAATAATCAACTATGTTTGTTGTATGGTTTTTAACTAGTGCTTTTGCATAACATACAATCTACAGGCTTGTTTAAAGGTATTCTCATAATGTCAGAAAATGGGATAAGTTACCATGCTGTAGCGAACTTGTGCCATGTCTTATATTGAAACAGCCTTTTCATGTCATCTAATGAATGCCTCACCTTCCAGTTGGTGTCAAATTATTCTGAAAACATTGTAAACCTGTTTTTGAGGCCATGTGCAACACCCATTATTTCCACCATTTATCCAGCGGTCGAAATGCCACGTGCATTGGGTGACTACTACAATGCATCAACACCGTGCATACTGAAAGCACCAAAGTGGCCAATCAAAGCTTTCATCCTACTTAAGGGATGAGGAAACAGGGGCACGATGTCAACTGTTCTTATACAATAGCCTGCTGTTGCCTAAAATGATCTAACCAGCATCTTTACAATCGTATGTGCCAGAGAGATGACAGCATGCAGTAGTATTATTTTTCTTATGGTGTCATACAAGTGTGTGGTTTTTTCATTCGATATGTGGTTCTGTGGATTTATAGTGCTAACTTTGTGTCCAACCAAGTACGTTTAATATTGGTTGGATAATAAGGCAGTGACCATCACGGAGCAATTTAGTCATATCCACAATTGGTTCTGAGACTACAACTATATTTCAAGTCAGCACAATGCAAACGTTATTTGGTTTATGTTGGAAGGCTCTCATTAATATTCATCGACTGACTACCACGTGTAAAACGTTACCGCAATGCAGGCCGAGTTGCCAGAGATGTCTAGACGGCAATTGTTCACTTGCATTTCTGACTTCTGTCATCACTTATTGATTTCACACGTGCTCGAAAACTGTGCATTGAATGGCACTTGGGAAATTAAAGTCACTAGCAAATATGTCTCTACGCTTCACAACTACGATTTATAATTTTACAACGCGCTACAAGACAAATACTGAGTTTTTTTAGAAAGTGTATTGATATAGTACAGTACTACTAGATGCTCAAAACTACCGTAAACAATATGCTGTGAACCATAACTCGAATTAAGTTAGGGTCACAGTGAAGTAAATACGTGCTTTGATGTCAATGAAAGAACTTTCAATACTGTATGTTTATAAATACTATGCTGTGGTTTTAAATTAACATTTTTTATTTGTCAAGACAGCACTGAATAATTATTTTGAAAAATCCCTCTTCCTGTTAAATGGTTTCAAGTTACTGATAAATATTGGTTGAAATGTTCAGGCATGAACCAACAGCAATTATTTTCCTGAGTGGGGGTCAAGGTTGAAAAACGTGTCCTTTATAACAAAACAATACTTAAAAGAACGAGAGTATCATAGAACTTTGAGAAATTGGCAAAATGTAAAGCCACACACAGTCCTGCAATTTCTTGCTTATTCCACTGCTGTCAGTAGGGCCCGCAGTAGAGGGCGCCCAAGAGAGCCATTCTATATCATATTGCAGTGGTTCCCAAACATTCTCGGTGCACGACGCCCTAAGTGTATCAGGATTTACTCCACGGCGTCCAAAGTCAGAAAATATGGCATGTAACGAACATTTGGAAAATCCCACGGCACCCCTGTGAATTAGCTGTTTTTCCCCGGAGTGCCGCGACACACATTTGGGAACCACTGTCATATTGTGTTCCATTCTGGGTTTTTGCCAGGCACTCCGGTTTCCTCCCACATTCCAACGACATGCAACTGCATAGGTCAATTGGCCTGATTACTAAATTGTCCCCGGTGTCCTGTGAGACCGGTACAGTGTATTCAACATTGTACATTTGCAGAATCTCTTGGGTGATGGCATTGCATTCAAAATCAGTCTGAGTTTTAAAGTTTCTAGAGGTACTCAAACAGTTTCGGAAATTTGATAATACTGTACTGGTGTACTATAACCTCACCCGTCATAAAGGTTTAATCACCAGAGATCACTCGTATAATTCCATATCTGCAAGGATACATTTGGTAGGATTTACGTACTGCAGTGATAATGTGGTGTGATATGATGTAAGATTGCACTATTCAACAATGACCCCTCTTCAAACAGTACTCTGTCATATTCACAAAGTTTTTGACACGACAGCAAAAATGTATTTTCAACATATACATACACTATGAAGATATAGAACAACAAAAACAACAAATACACACGAAGTGTGCACCAATATGAATAAAGTACAGTATTATCCATAATTAAATATAATGTTCTTGAATATGTATTACATTATTAAAATAGGGTGTAGGCGCTAACTTTTACACACATTCTTTAGCAATGAGGTTTTGCAGTATTGTTCCCAATAATAGCCAGTAAAGCATTTTAAAAAAGTGCCAGATTATCCATGCTTTAAAATGATTCATATAGTCACACAGATCAATTGACTTCCTATTTTCCAGATGTGTGTTGAGGGTACTATCAAGCCTAACAGAGTATGCCATCTATAACAAATTTGAAACACACAAGAAACACATTTTACAGAGAGAAAATAATAATGCAATTTGTTCTGTGGAGAAGTTAGCCTCAGTCTTACTGAAAATCAGGTCTTACAAATAATTATGTACGAAATTGCTGTAACCAGCTACATAGTCAATGCTATGTTTGCAAGTTTTCAGTAAAAAAAAATCAAAAATTCCATTGGATTAATACTTCATTGAACAGCTGCTTCATATCTTATGTTGTGCCTATGTTTTTTTAAGCAGTACAAAATGAATTACCCAAATTAATACAAATATTTATGCAAAGGTCAGAAAAATGTTAGCAACATATACAAGTATAACATTACAGAAGTAAAAAGTTGTAATGTTGGTTTCCTACTACAACTTAAACAAAATATAAATAAGTATTAATAGCCTCATAAGTTCACGTAAAAAAAAATGGAAATTAATACTTTTAATCCACTTATCATACTAGAAATAATAATGTGCACCAATTACATGTTTAACGATGCTTATTTTGGAAGGGTTTTAACCAGACATTAAGAAAGTTGCATGCAGAATAGCTGTGTCAAAGTGCCAAAAGCAAATATTGAAGTTTAATGTGCAGCCCTGAAATTATTTGCTGAAGCCACTGCTGGCAGAAGGGCCTCCAACCAGAGACAACTCTCGAGTGCCCCCTGTATAGCCTTACCGGACTGTAGGGTCAGGTGCTGTTAGCGAGCGCCTATTAAAGCCGACATGGCCAGCATCACGCCCAACCGCCTTTGTCTCCCTAGTGGCAATGTTTACACACCACACTAAATACTCATGTGAGCCTGAGTTGACCTAGGAGAGGTCCAGGACCGGTTTAGAAAATGGTCAATGGTGTTGGCCGTGAACGGGAATCGAACTCGGACAGCCAGGTTTGTAGCCCAGTGCACTAACCACTGAGCTACCGCTCCCCACTCCACTACACGTGACGTGCCGCTCCACTGATTGTGGTGTATCCAGTTATATTCTGGAATGATAGATGCCATGTCGGGAAATGTGATTGAACCGGTGACCTCTGTAATGCAAGTTCGCTAACAAATACACCAGGTGAGAATCCCATTAATGAAGCAAAAAGGAAGGACTCAACCTTGACAGGTTAGATAACCACGTTATGTGACTGATTATTTTGGTACTAAGCTCTAGTGCTAGAAATAAAGTTAGAGCAATGCCAAAATTAATAAAATATACACATTTTATTTTTAAAATGATTGATCAACCAATTCATTAGAAATCCCTAATGCTCCAATGTGACATTATAAATAGCATATAAATGCATGTTTCTAAATACATTTGAGTACATTAATAATGGTTTCTAATAATGATGCGCGTAAACAATTATGGCTGCACATTAGCACTGAGACCAATTTGACTAATGGTCTCTAAGATCTTTCATTTTGTCAGCATGTTTCAACCATTGCATGCTAATTTTATTGTAAAATCTAATTCACAACTCTTGGCCAATTAACTGCTGGATGCAGGCCACCCCCGTGCTGTGTCGGGTGGTTGAAAAGAGGACCAATGAACGGTTCAGAAAGTGCATACTACTACTGTAGCCATAGCCAGGAATCGAACGCAGCACAAACGCTCCTCCTATTGCAACCTAATTATTACATTTCAGGACTAATCATATCTAACTACATATTGCTTAATAGGACTTGAAAAAACTACACTGGGGATTACACTTTTGGGATTGTGTTATACATTCTGCACAATAAGGAGGTAATGCTATAAGTATGCATGTCTGAAGAACTAGACTGCTCAACAATGAAGGAGGTGTCAATTGAAAGCGTATGATATGGAGTTGATGAGAGCAATTGAAGAATGTATACCGTTCACCTGATAATCTGGCATATCAGACCGAGTGCTGCTCACTCCATTTCAAAATCATGCAATGTCGCTTTAAAATGTGTGGGAAATATATTTGGAACGTAAATAGATTAAGTGATATCGATAAGGGGTTTTTGTTTTAAATATACTTACATTTAACCGCTTCGTAACACACCAAAATGTATTGTACTTTCTATGTACTTTGTTTCGTTGTTGGTTGCAAATAGTTTTACAAAATAATTTAGTGAGATATAATGGTTCATTAAAAACAGTGTTTCTGGCAGAAAACTTCCTTGAAGTAATGTATTACCAGTAAATCTCAACGAGCTTCCCACTCATATAAAATACTCAGACTAAAAAAATACTGTACATATTTCAGTTTTGTGCTATGCCCTGAAGGATACTTACGATCTGCTTTTAACTATTAAAAGCCACAATGTTACAAGAAATCAATTTAGATTTAGAGCATTTCTCCAGATGGTCGTTAACAACAGCGCAGCTAGCTTCCTGTTTTTCGAGACCAGTGTCTCTGGAAACTGCAAACAACAAATGAATAAGGAGTGACAGTCACTTGCCAACACAATCTGTAGAAGTTGTCTCCTGGCTAAGAAACTGCATTTTAGGCTGTTTTTCACTGGCAAAACAAAGCCCTATTATCTATTGAAACAGAAACATATACATGTATATAGGCCACTTCTTGTTTAGTCAGCACTAGACTTGAATGTCGAAGTCTCACTGGACTGAACTGATCGCTTTTCATGCACTATGCCGTTTCCTCCCTCATGACCTCCTATCATTCAGTTTTGATTCATTATGACATTTATTTGAGATGCTGTCTATTGGGCCACTTTTGATATTTATTTCAAGTAGGCATAACAACTAGGTTTGTTTCTATGGCGCCCTATCGTTTTTAAATGTTGGATATTTTTTATTCTAGTGAAGGAAGAGTTTTTCCTGAATATATTACAGTTGTGGCACTATTTAATTTACATTTTCGCGGGGGGGTGTTGTGAACGCTACACGTATTCTCATACTCAAATAATGTATTTTGACAACTGAAAAACCAAATATGTTGGGCAGCTGCTTGTCTTTTTAAATACTTCCACACAAACCCCTTTGTCAGCCCGGGTTAGATTGACTGCAAGTGCTGTTGATTATTCAGATTAGCATGACCCACAAGAAGGCAAGTGGGGCCAGGGCAATGCCCAAAAGCCTTAGTGTCTCCATAACAAATGACTGCATTGCATTATGAAAAGGTAACCGAGGGGATACTCACAAGAGGTATAGAGATACCCATTGAACTTTGGTCACCAACATTATTAGCAGTTCTGCACGGAATCACTTGTTGTTAATGATTACATTTGATTATGATATGTGTTACCACAAAGTAATAATTGTATTACTTTATTTGAGCTCTCATTCTTTAATTGTGAAATGTATATGTGCTGTATTGCTTATAAAGTATTTTGAATCACATGGGTGACTTATAAAGGGCCTTTTTAAATGTCAGTTTTTAGTATCTATCAAAAGCAGGAAATTCAATGTGACACGCATTTCACCTGCCTGGCCAAAACATATTTACAATTTTTCAGGAAGTATTTTTTTTATTAAGTTGAAAGTTCAAAGAGATCTAACCATTAGCAATTACTATGTCATTTTTTAACAAAACCCTGCAAACCAAAAAGGATTGTTTTTATATGTTTTTATACGTTATTAACCATTTAATAAACATATGATTTACATGAGAAGTGTTCCATGTCAAGAAGGGCTATTGGCCAAAATATAATTGATTATATACCTCTCCCTTCATGACTGTTCTTGACAAATGCGTTTATCATTTTTCTGACATGTATTTGCATTGAATAAGTGCACACAAGTCCATAGATCTAAACATCTAATCAATAAAATGTTCCCATTTAGAGAAATAATTAAAAATGAGAAGTTAATACTTTCCAATAAGCCAACTTAAGCTTTACCTCTCATCCCTAATGCACAAGTTTGAACATGCTATTTTAAGGCTTCAAAGGGTCAAGACACAGATCTGGATCTGCACTTATGAAAATTCATATCCCAAAAGATTTCTTAGTCTGCAACAGGACAAACTGTTTGATTTTAATATTGTTAAAACAGAAACATGCATTACAGACAGCGTGTGTAAAAACACACACATGGAGCTTATTATAAATTGAGGAATCAGATGTCTAAAACATATTTATTCCTCAGAGTCTTTAATAATGCTTAGGTATTTTATTCTCTATGATAATTGTTGTATTACATTGTGGGAAACTTTTCTAGTACTTCGGTCCCAACTTATGTATTACAAAAAACTTTATTTGCCAATCTTTACAACAAAAATGGCCATCCATCCATTTTCTAAACCGCTTGTCCTGGTGAGGGTCGCGGTTGCCGCAGTCCAAGGAGAGTGGACCAGACATCCCTTTCCGCAGCAACAGATTCCAGCTCTTCCTGGGGGATCCCCACCACCCGCAAGGTGAAGGATGAGGGTCGGGTGCGATGCCCTCACGGTAACGAAAAGGACGGCCTTAGACGGACTAGACAAAAATGGCCAAATAAACAAATATATATTTCACTGTTGTTCCACGATACATTGGCGAAAACTATATTGGCACAAAAAATACTGCATATAATCGACGTACGTAAATGTACTCAGAATGTGTATAGAAGCACAGAAAGTCTTATAGGTCCTTTCCAGTTTTTAAAGATTGTACTTCACACAATTCATCATCCCTGAGGTTTGATATTATTTTAAATCCTAATTTCTTGCATGGCAGAATTTTTAATGGCAGAATTTTAATGGCAGAATGTTTCCTCCCAATAAACAAGGAAATAAATACGTGTGCATAATTCAGTTCATGAGTCTACATATGGTATTTTATTTTACTGTACTATCATACTGTTCATGTTATTGATTATTAAGTTTCACGATTTGTATTTTTTAGATCACACACACTTGAATGAAAGTATAGTACAAAAATGTGTTAATAAAACATCATGCGGCACTTTATGGTGAAATAATAACTGCCAAAGAAGGAGACTCCTGAAATGGATCCATTGCATACCACTTTATTAAAAACAAATGAGAACAAAATATCAAATTAATTCTTTTAAATATACATAAATCACACTTTCAATCAGAGGCTCTCAATATGTACAATTAATGTTAAACCTCGTTCCTGATCTAAATGTGCTTCAAATATTAAAGGATGTTCAATGAGCCAGTGACTTTGTCTCCCTCTACAGGTAGTCATAATCTGAATGAGTTACTCAATTCAGTTCATGAAAACGCTCCCTGAATGTGAAAGCAATCGTCGGACAGCATGCTAAACAACACATGGTACAACCAGAAAACACACCAGGGAGCAATAATAACATTACCGTATCGGCTGTTTATAAGATAACAGGAATTATGGAGGAGTGGGTTTCCTAGTCACTGCAATCACTCTTATTTTCATGTGCAGTTGCACAATTAACACTATTACAATCCACTCTGTAGAAAAATGTTATACCAGGTTAATGAAAACTTCATTTTTAGTTGTAAAATTGATTTTTGACCTGTATAAAACACCCTATTATGTTTGGAAGTCAGTAATTAAATCGGACTGCATAACTAATTAGCTAACACTGCAAAATTCAGTGCCTCAAACAACTAATGTGCTACAAGCTTGTCCTAATATATACATAGTATAAATATATTATCGTTAACACAATGTACTGCCTGAAATAACCTCTGCGTGATGAATATTAGAGTCCTTGTCTCCAGTTTGGGACAGCTCTGCAATGAAAAAAGGTACGTTGTCATTTAAATAAAGCAGGTAATCCAATTGTAATTTAAGTAAATAATATACAGTGGTGAAATATATCATTTTAGGAAGCTTACTTTGCTTAGGTTAGTAAATATTGTACTCTGTACCCTTATTAACAAACCATCATGTGGAACTTTGGAATTAATAATTCATTCATTGTCCGATTAATCCTGTAGAGGGTTGCGGTGAGTCAGAGCCTATCCCGGCAGACACATATACCCAGAATGGGGCACCAGTCCTTCATAGGGCACTGGGAGCAATTTAGTCAGCAGGCCAATTAACCTATGCAGCAGCATGACTTTGGACTATGGGAGGAAACTCGTTGGGATGCAGATTTTGATTAAGTTACTTCTATGAAACAAAGCTACGAGCTAAAAACAATTCAAGGTACATACCTGTGAGGGATTTTTAAAAGTGGACCTCCCCCAGAAGGTCCAATATGTTTGGTTCTTTCCTCCCAGCCCTTAGTGAGCTTCATTAGTCTGTTGGGGTCCCTTTCGACATGCACATCCACCTGTTACAAAACATATTCCAGATGCACATGCTTCAGGAAGGCATCAACACTTGACAGCTCATGATTTTACGAGGCACTGCCCAAATATACTGTTAAACAATAACTCTTAAACCAAAGAAATGTCTTATGCTAGGTGCGTATTTTATTATTTCACAAATTGAGGTGATAAGCTAAGTTTAATTTCCATCTATTATAAACGGTGAGTAATCCCTGCGCCGATCCATGGGCCCTCACTTTAGCAGCTCACTTTGATCAGCATTGTCAAGCAATCCCCAAAACTTACACAATATGGAGAGGCATTCATACAACAATGTATTGACTTACCATGGTGAAGATATGACTGGGACTTAACTGTAATCGTGTAATGTTCTAAAACTCAATAAATAGTTGAGTTACATAATTAGAAAAGCTCTTCCCCCAATGTCTGGTTTCCAGAGGTATTACTGATGCACACTGAAACTATGCTTAGCCTTCACTTGATTTATTTCATTATCTAAGTTGCTGCATTGTACAAAATAACAGGTCTCAGCCAATGCCAAATATAGTCTGATCTTTGGCTCTCTTCCAATTCATTTTGAGTGTTAATTTCAAGATGCAATAAAAAACAATGTTCAGAAAATATATAAAAGTTCATATACACAAATGCAAACCTGTTGTTTCAGTTTAGCAAGGCGCCTTTCGCGTTCAATTTCTTCTTGCTCTTTGGCTTTCTTCTCCAAAAGCTTGCTTTCAATCTTCCCCTGATCCTATATCACAGAGGTACACATGTTAAACTCATATGCTGCAATACAAAACATCACTATATTTCAGCTGATTCTATGTAGATTTTACAACCTAACTATACAAGTTGCTTTCCTGGAGTAATCTTACAAAATAAATTTGAATTCCCACTTGGTTTAACACCTAACAGGAACTGTTTGAATGAAAAAAAAAAATGGGGAAACGTGTACGTCACCCACTCGTTCCTGGAAGCGCTGGATCTCTTGGGCAGCCAGACGGGCCTTGTCTTCCCGCTCAGTCTGAGCCTGGAGCTCTTCATCTCGCCGTCGCTGCTCCTTCAGCTGTCGTTTCCACCGCGCGTGCTCTTCAGCAATGGCTCTAACCTCAGCCTGACGCTGCATCTCACGGTCCTTGTGTCGCGCACGCTCTTCTTCCTGCTGCTGCCGCTGCTTCTCCTCATCTACCCGAGCCTGTGCAGCCCCATAATCCACATTTAGCATGTGCAATACAAATATGGGGATATTCAGGTGTATAAATAAATCCATATGCTAATAATAAACAAGTATGTATGTGCAAATGGTATCAAACAGTAGCTGTTGCTGACCAACTACTTTCACCAATGACCATGTTTATAAAGTACGACTCTAACACTTTTAATCCAGTGAAAGTTGCTAGTGTTGGCTATTACCTTTTCTTGCTGGGCTTTCCAGGCATTAATTCTTTCACGTTTTTGCAATTGTTCCTGCTTCAGCTTTTGTAACCAAGCCTCCTCCTGGTCCTTTTTCTCTGCTTCTTGCCCCTCTGAGCTTTTTTCCTGCTTGCGCAGTTTCTCTGCTCGCTCGCGCTCCCTGCATAACTTGGGGTTTAGAGAAGAGCAATGATGTTGGTGATTGACTCACAAAAGTATAGTTAAATGCTATATCAGCACATGGATCACTTTGAAAAGCATGACAATCTAAAGTGACCAAATAATACCCTGAATCCATCAGTAAGAGTATAATAGCATTATGTACCTTCCAACGAGAAATCGCTTCCTTCTTTTCATCTTCCAGGTCGAGGAACTCCTTGTACCATGCCTCATGCTGTATCACATCTTCACGTGTGCGTCCCGGAAGATAACTTAAAGCCTCCTCTATAAACAGCAAGTTTCCCTTGTGCCTTGTACGCACCTAAAAAAAAACAACAGTTGTTATACCCAGAATACAAGGCAAAACATCCCTATACCTAAAAACGTATTACAATCCTACATCCATTGCTGAGGATGCAAGACATGGAGCTATAGGTGTCGTGACTAAAAGTAACCAAAACGTATTGTACCTTCAAAAAGTTTTGATGGTCATAATCGTCCCACCCACCCTGTCGACCTCCACTCTGCTGTAGGAACTTCTCAAAGGCCACCACCTCTGCAGGAAGGTCATCCTCAATGGCTTTGGATAAAGGCACCTGTGCATCACATTGCAGTAAAATAAACATCAGAAGGCGCCTAATACATGAACATGCAATTCTTTAACTTATTGAGCAGTAGTCAGGACAAATAATTACAACAATGTTAAAACAGTTGTGATTTCTATACATAATTTTACATCCTGGGATATTACCCATCATGACAGAGACTATGACAAAAAATGAAACGAAAGCTGAAAAGTTTGCAACGTACCGAGATAAAAATGTTGAAAATTACAAGACTGGGATTGAAACATATATCAGCGAAAAAACACGTATATAGATATCATGTTGACTCTCCATAAAAGCAAGTGAGCAATTGGCAGGACACATTGCTGAGACGGGAAATGTAATGACAAGGGATGAAAAGTGCCGGAAAGGCCGACCACCCTGGAGATGGAGTGATGGAATCAGCTCATGCTTAGGACTATGAGGGAGGTGATGACGTAAGGAGGCCTTCATAAAGCAGTGATGATGTACTGTTTTATTTCATTTCCCTAGTGAACAAAATGCACTATAAAATGAATGTTTTTTTATGTTGCCATCATTGCCTGTGTAATTGCCCATATGGCATGACCAAGGCAAGATGTCATATCTTAACTATGTCATCTCACTCCAGATTGTAAATACGTTACAATGAAATATTGTAATATAGCTTCGTGACTAACCGAGGATTAAAACGAAATATGTATGTAGAAATAGCATTGTGATGCAGTTATCGTATGCTATAAAAACGTTAATAACGTCTGCACTGCAAGATACACACACATATTTGAATAACATGCTCTAAAATCTGTCTGCATTGCGTGGAGACCTTAGCAGCAACAGCAGATTTTGTTATCCTGGTATTAGATAATGACCCTTGGGACCAAGATTCAATTTTCTTCTCCAAAGCACCAATCTCTTGACTTGTCATCTTCTCATCTTTCATTAGTTGCTCATAGCTGCATATTTTCATAAAAACAGACCATATTAATTAATTCTACTTTTAATGAAGTGAGCACCTACTGAGACGAAAAGTTAAACGAGCACCATTAGAGCCACAACAAAATGCAGCATTTAACAGTTATAATGTTTGTTTCATAAATATCATTTTCATTTATCTGTATAAGTTATGTTCTAAAAGAGCGTTTTTCTTGATCAACATATAGCCATGATAAACGTAACACAAAAAAACATTTCAACAGTGACGACAGTTACATGTTTGCAGTATTTTTGGGGATTAACCATTTATATTAAGATTTAGTATTCGTATATACAAAAGCACTGAACTTACATTATAACCAAATAGCTATAAATTACTACTTTATATAGAGTACTACTTTGCTTTATAGCTATAGTTGAATTCATACAATCGTAATGGAAAGCAAATATATACGTACTGTTCTCTTTGTTGTTCTTTAAAGGAGCTGATGGTTCTCTCAACCTCCTCCATGGTCCCCTTGAGCTTGTTAACAACTAACAAAAAACATATACATTTTAATTTCCAGGAATATTTTGAAAGTTAATTGCAATTTACTTCTGAAAGCCCAAAACATAGGGTTTAAACTAAAACAGACAAAATGAAGTATACCGTACTCACATTCTGAGTTCTGTGCCACATCCTTAAGCTCTTTTTGAAACAGCAGTACACTGGTTTTCAATTTATTTAATTGCTGCTGCAACTTCAGTTCTGTCAACACAACAACGAAATTAGTTGTGCAATGCAGTAATACGATAATTATAGGCAATATCAGGCATTACTTCCTAAATTGTTAGAGTGCAATGTAGCGTCACAGAAATGATGTTGCCCTAAACACAACTTATTTTCCCAGCATTCTTTTTAGATACAATTCACCAGTGTTATTCTTAAATCAATACTTTCACATACAAAAATGCTTTCACGATACAAAGTAAAAATGTGAAAATATTCTGTGCATGTGCTTTAAGACTGATGTAATCTAAATAAATTGCTACATATGCTTGTCACACACCTTCAGATTTTCTATCGTTTAGTAATTTGAGCTCATGCTCCTCCAATACTGCCAGCTCATGCTTTAGTTCGCTCTTCTTACTGTAAAAGTGGATGCGCTTTTCTTTTTCCAAGGCATTAATCCTATAAAGGCACCACCAACAGAACGGATTATCAAGAATGACATATTGACGATCATTGATCCAACACTTTCCCATTGCAGTATAGTTATTTAGTGGGACATTAAATACTACATAGCAGCCTTGTCGTGTGAGCTTGTTGAAAGTGGGGAAGGTATGAAAAAAACTGAGTGGCATGACACCAACGTAAAAGAAACGTGAAACAAATGTTAACCGCTAAATAGAATGAGTAACTTTGGCCACCACCTAATTGCCACCGGGTTTATATATTGTACGAACATATTTTGTCTTCATTATAAAAAAACAATTGATGTGGGCAGAACCTTCAAGAGGGATTGGAGGGTTCTGCTCCTTCAGTTATATATTCTTACCTTTATGCATATAAAAAATGCCGTTAAATCATACAAGCTAATTTTTTTGCACTGTCCATTCAATTTGTTTATTTAAGTAAACATGGGATGGTGATCATCTGTTTGTAGCTTTGAGTACTGGATATTCCACATACATATGGCAGAGGACAGTCCAACTTCTTGTTAACTTCCTACAAAGTGTTGATTGTCAGCCACTAAATCATTCTACAGGCCAAAATAACCCAATGGAGGACACTCCAAAAAAGTGGCTTTAGGACTCTTGGAGGCTTTCATGGGAAAATTATTGCCATTATTATTAAGACATACCAAATCCAGTACATACAGTGCTTGAAGCTCAACATACATTTGTGTAAATGTCTCTAAAGTGGGAAAACATCTATTATCTATATAAGTAGTATTATTATGATAATGATGATGATGCACGGAACTGTGCCCGAAGAGACTGTCCATCTCGTATCCAGGTGCCCGGCCTGCCCGGCTGCTCCGTCTGCGCAGCTGCATGCATTGCCTGCCGAGTGGAATAGCCACAGGTGCAGGCGCGGTAATTCTGCAGCAGTAAAAAACGCGAATCATAATTGGGCAGGAGTAGCAGTAAGTTGTTAGTAATTATCACCGGGATCCTGCAGTAGCATTCTGTATGGGTATTCACCACTAATGATTGAAGGTGATATTTAATCAACAGCAACAGGTGCAGTTAATGAACTGGAGCAGTTCAAAAGCAGCATTAACAGCAGTTAATAAGAAGCACTGAATAATGAGGAGCATTGCCGTCAGAACAGATAATCAGCATAAACATTAGCAGGAGCAGCAGCTGTCAGTGAGATGGACTAGCGTCATGAGTGGAATGTAAGGAAGCAAAAGGACAGCACATTGTCAAAAATTACGACGTCACTCGTGGGTATTGACAATTCCTTGAGCAGATAAATACTACAATAGTTTTGAAACTGATGACAGAATACACACAACT
>JAZEWU010000009.1:3524542-3552596 GCA_036362915.1 Geotria australis
CACAGGGCACCAGCAGCAATTATTAACACGCAACAGTAGACGCATGGGGGTCAAGGTAGGAGCGTTCGCGTCGCGATCCCTGTCAGGTAATACTTGGTATTTGCCTGAGAATTCTACCAAACACTGCGAGGCCGAGCTGAAAGACAACGATGTCTAGTAGCTGACCATTGTGCTTCGAAGAATCGCAAATAAGAAGATCAGGCAATACCCCACACCACCAATAATGGCAATGAGTAAGCACTTTAACAAACACTAGCAACAGCAAATATTATTAGTATTAAGCAGCAGCGGTCTCATAACAAATGAATGAGAATCGGCACCATTCAGTAACTGTTGCGACAGCAACCACAGTCCACGTAGGTCGTAGCAGTTAACCAGAATCACACAGTACGCCACGCCACCAACAGCGGCAATCAGTAGCCACTTTAACAAACACCAGCAAGAGCAAATAATACAAATAAAGCAACAGCAGTATCATAACAAATGAATGAGAATGAGCACCCAGCAAAGTGCTTCGGCCGCAGTAAGAATCAGACCGCCTCAACCTTCGCTAGGCCTCAGCGTCTCCATGGTGACGGGTGGCCGGGCCATAAACAACCGGGTCACGGCGACTGGTCTTCATGGTGATAATAATAGTATTTTAAATAGCGCCTTTCACCTGAGGGTCACAAAGCGCTGCACAAGGGCCGCGAAGAGAACGGCATGTCAACAACGACAGAAAAAAAAGCAAGAAGGATCCAGAGTTCGAATCCCGGCTCGGGTGCCTTTCTGGGTGGAGTTTACATGTTCTCCCCGTGTTCGCGTGGGTTTTCGCCGGGCACTCCGGTTTCCTCCCACGGTCCAAAGAAATGCTACTGCATAGGTTAATTGCCTGCGGACTAAATAGCCCGCGGTGCCCTGCGATAGACTGGCATCACATCCTGGGTTTAGCCCTGCCTTGTGCCCTGTGTCTGCCGGGATAGGCTCCGTTCACTCCGACCCTGTACAGGATTAAGCGGTTTCTGACAATGAATGAATCATCACGCTTATAGATCTGTCGCTGTGTTCATTAATAGTTCGTGTGATGTTCGATTGGTATATGCTCTTACAAATTGCATGTCTCTTTTAACCCTTAAGGATTATGGTAAGGAATGCGCCTGTCGCACTAGGGTTTAAGTTCAGCTGCCCCGGGGCTGAGCTTGGGAATTAATTTTATTGTGATATTAAGTTCTCCCTATGAGCAAATTTTCCGAATAAAGATTTGTATTTATAGGGCGCTTAATTCCTGCGGCACATACCACTAATGTGCCTCATCTCGTCAGATGTGGGAAGCTAAGCGGGTTGGTGCCTGCATAGTGTTTACTTAGATGGACAACCACCACCATCAAGCTTAAACAGGGGTTTTCAGGCATATCTGTTTTAGTATATCGTGCTCCAGTTTACTTTAATGTTATTTTTCTCGAATGTTTTTAACTCAGTGTCTGCAATGTTATAGTTTATTGGTTGCAATTTATTTTTTACCAAGGTCCTCCGCCGGTCGTTCTTGTAACACAGCTTAAGGGTGAATATTTCTTAAACAAATACAATTAATGAACCAATAATTAATTATATCTTTAAATGCCACAAGACCATAACATGTCCTGCCATTTACGTATGGAATTGAACACGACCATTTGCATATTTAGTGCATAGCCCAGGGAAAATGTTGATTCAACGTTAAAGCATATGCTCTACTGTAACGTATATCAATAATGCTTTGCATTTGAGTTTTTTTAATAACTCATATCGTATGTAGTTAAAGTGATGCAGTATTTGTATAAGCTTGTCTCCATATGGACGAGGCACGAGCTGACAGCAAAATTATGTTACTGTCTATACATGGAACCACGTTTTAAAAAGATCTATTCTGTGAGTCTTTAATTGCATGCAAAGCTGAATCTATTATGGAAAAAAACCAGTGCATGCATGTGCTTGGTTCAAGCCCTGAAATTATGTAGCAATCCCTTGACATTGATGGACAAATGATAGGGCTGTCCACGTGACTTAAAATGTGCAGTACATTTTTTATCTTCCATAACTGACAAGACCTAGCATTTTTTTCTTTATAATTTTGTTCAGCGATCAAATATGCGGGCGGCACGGTGGCGTAGTGGGTAGCGCTTCCGCCTCACAGCAAGAAGGTCCCGGGTTCGAATCTCGGCTCGGGGTGCCTTTCTGTGTGGAGTTTGCATGTTCTCCCCGTGTCCGCGTGGGTTTTCGCCGGGCACTCCGGTTTCCTCCCACCGTCCAAAGACATGCTGCCAGGTTAATTGGCGTACTGACTAGGTTTCCCCGGGCGCCCTGCGATGGACTGGCCTCCCATCCTTGGTGTTCCCCTGCCTTGCGCCCTGTGTCTGCCGGGGTGGGCTCCGGCTCACCGCGGCCCTGTATGGGATTGAGCGGTTTCTGAAAATGAATGAATGATCAAATATGCGCGAGTATTCCCCATGCCCTCTGCATATAGATGGGTTAGGAATGTTGAAATTTCATATGATGTAATTGTAACATATAGTACATGTTGCGCTTGTAAGGGGCTGTAATTCCATGCATGTCACTACTGTGCCCCCTGCTGACACATCTTCAATATAACATGTATACTCATAAATGAGATAATGATAAAGAATTAAACATACGTACTTGCATTGTAAAATAGTACCGTACTGTGCTTTATACCTACTGTACAGTCCTGTGCATGAAGTGTGTAATATTGCCTTTGAATTAATCTATAGATCAGGGTTGCCACCAAACCGGCTTTTACCCGAAATGTCCAGATATTGCCATTTGCAGAGTTGTGGCAAGCACATATTTCTGCCGAGATCCGGTGGCATTGTGTTGAACTTTATTTCCAGAATACAAGTACGTACTGCACAGTTAAATCGTCCTAGGCTTATTGAGAAATATAACTTGCTTTTTTGTCGAAAAGTGGCCAACCCTACTGCATATACAGAACGTTAAGTTGTGGTAGATGTCCACCAGTGTGTTTATATTTTGACTACTCGATTCAACGCTGTGCCAAATTGAGAATTCAATGTGGAAATGTACGTGGGTTTACGTTATGTTCTCTAATACAAATAAAATCAGTCAAACGCATTAGCATTTCTCAGTCTACAAAGATACCATTTGATATGTGAAATATGGATAAGGCTGACCAATGTGCCCATGTTGCGAATTCGTTTTTTTTAAAGCTTTGTTCACGTGGTATGCTATTATGCATTTTCATTTACTTTGATGTTAATGGCCCTATTTCAAAGTCCATT
The DNA here is from genome assembly GCA_036362915.1 of Geotria australis. Lineage (NCBI taxonomy): Eukaryota > Metazoa > Chordata > Hyperoartia > Petromyzontiformes > Geotriidae > Geotria > Geotria australis. Next base: position 3,527,818 of record JAZEWU010000009.1, read on the forward strand.
AGTTTCACATGCAATTTACACGGTACGGTTCAATAACTGTGTACATATACATTGGCATGTAAACTGTTGTTGAAACGCACAATACCTCATTTTTAGATGAGAAGTTTGAAAGGTTCCTCTTGCAAACGTGGTTACAAAGAAAGCAAATAGAGTTGTTAAGGAAATAATTAGAAGTGACTTATATACGACATTGCACTACACTACAGCCATGGCATAGACAGCTTTTGTTGTGGTGACATTGGTGGCAACACTATGGGGATGTTCACCTTTACTGATTGCTCCGTGCCACTGGTGTTGACTGTGATTGTTGAAGAAGCAATTTTAATATCAAGCTTGGTTCGGTACTGGTGACAAACACAAATAAAGCAACACAATGTTTGTCAAGAGTATATTGCAATACAAACTGGATTCATACAATACTTAAATACAACTGCAACTTAAGATGAAATGGGTGTTTGAAAAAAATCACGTTAAATTATTTTGACGTAGCTTATGACACCAAAAAAAAATACTATAACGTGATAACATTTCATTGAATGGTCCTTCTTCTTACTAAAGAATGGCCAAAGAATCGCCATTACTCAGTATGGTAGGCTATTATGCACGTTTTTCTTGAGGCATTACTAATGATGAATGTGGTGGGTGTTTTAAATCATTTGTCATGTATGTTTTCCAATTAAATGTTTAATTTAAAAAAAATGGTTGCCATGGACATATGAGTCATGTCTGACTCCAAGTTTACTGGTTTATAGTAATTATGTAAGTATTGCCATTATTATTTACATTTACTTTGCTGAAGCGCAACTATTTTCAGTGATTTGTGATTTTTTTGTGCAAAGTTCTACATTACAATGGTGATGTTTATAACGACTAAATGTATTCCTGAATTCAGTGAGGGCTTGATGTGAAACGTAATCAAAATAAGATGTGCTTTCCATGCTCTACTCTTTATGGCACACACAATACAAGATTGTGAGCTTCCTTCTGTACAATTGAATGATGCAGCCTTAGCATTATTCAATGCGGTTCTGTAATATAGGAAACGCGTATTGCCACCCACTTAGAATATAGGTAGGCAAACATTTGGATTAATTAATATCTAAATCGAGTCGAGCGAATTCCACCCCCCCTCATCCACTAACACGCACTGACAAATTTACCGAAATAAATTTAAACAACCTCTGGTGTGGGTAGGTCTTCATCCAGTAGTGGGTTGACAAAGAGCTGCACTCTTTTAAAAACTGATTAAGATAGGGAAAGAGTCTCAAAGAGCATACAGCACTTCAATCGGTATTTTTGGTTTGTGCAGTAATGCAGCTCTGCAAGTATTTACTCCAAAGAACTCCCAGGATGAAAAGGTAAACTTGATGAATCGTATTCTCTGCGGATATCACCGATGTGCTCTTTTGAAAATTAGTTTGAAACGTTCATTTATCATTACAGTGCTCTCCTACATTTATAGAGCTAGTTATATAATCCCTTTCGGACATAATTAGCTCTTTGGTTGTGGACATATAGTACAAATCAAAGTGGAAATGTTTCATAAAATGACCACGAATACTCAGAATACGTTAAACTCCATCTTTCATGCAATATAATCAATACAATGAAGTACGATACTTTTTGTTTTTACTCCAGATGAGTTTGCCTTATAATGCTATATAAAACGCAATTATTATTGTCTTTTGCTTTCTATGACATTAAACATTCCTTGAAGGAATTCTATAAAATATAACAAAGGAAACCCTCTGAAACTTACGTTATGCTAATGTTATCCTATTCCGTGTATTAGAAGCAGCCTTAATCATTTAATATTTTTGTTCCTTTGGTTGTTATTTATTTAATTTCAATTGTTGACATGCCGTTCTCTTCGCGGCCCTTGTGCAGCGCTTTGTGGCCATCGGGTGAAAGGCGCTATATAAAACGCTATTATTATTATTACCCTGGCAGTATGCACGGGCGGTCCACCATCATCAGCCATAATCCATAGCTTTTGCAGCATGTATTATTGCATTCGAAAAAGCCTGTGTGGACAGCTGATGTCAATGTTAACGTTTCTCCATTTCGCACAAGTTTTAGCGGAATTTATAGGTGAACTGGAAAACGACCTTGCCTGCATGTTTCATATAAAGCTAAAATGTATGAATAGCTTCACAAAATGGATTTGAGGTTTTGGGCTTATAGAAGTCCCCCCACGTTGATACTGTGGTTCTCCTTCCCATCATCATTAGCCATGATCAATCCACAGGTGGATGAAGACATCCCCACATTGTGACGATCCCTCACGGTCCCACAATGCCTCAATCCATCTCACTTGGCCATCTCACTTTAGTTACTCCCATTGCTCAATCTCTACGGTGGTTATTTCCCTGGGCAAGGTCCTTACACTGCCATTCCTTCAGTAACGTCTATTGGCCATGATCTCTTATGTTGTGTTCTGCCCAGTCTCACTTATCCTTCTTAATAGTCAGTACGTTGTCTCCAGTTTGCAATTACTCTCTGATCCATGCGTTCTGTCAATAGTCTATACATTGAACTGATGTAGATTTTCACGGCTCGATGTATGAGAATTGCTTTCCAAAGCTGCTCTGAGAATGGTCTCAGAAAGCCCGAGGATGCATCCAATGTGGGAGACAAAACATAGTGAAGGAGAGAGGGGGAGCGATCGACAAGGCTGTCACGAAAGAACGGCTTTGGAAAGCAATTCTCAGCAAATACATTGCCTCTGGAAACTGGAGTATCCAGCGAACACTCACGCGGAAATGGGGCGAACATGCCAACTCCACACAGAAAAGCACCCGAGCCGAGAATCGAACCCAGAACCTTCTTGTTTATGAGGTGGCAGCACTTACCCACTGCGCCACCATGCCGCCAATGGAACAGCAGCAAACCTGAAATTAGGTGCCATGACATCGGTCGTGTGAGCTGGCAGCACACTTATACTTTAAAAAATATAAATGTTATGCCTTATTTAAGAACCACAATAGTGTCTGAAAGTGGCATAGACGTGCTTTTCACGTAACATTTTAAGTTTAAAATCCATGATTTAATCATACTGTATGTTAATATTTATTCTTAAGGGTCAAAGACATCTGTCAATATTTGTATGCAGTGTCGTTCTCTAACGAGACTAAGTCCATTTGGCCAGTTTTGAAGAGTAGGCCAAATACCCTCTAGACTCTAGAGCCACCATTCTCAACGAGTAGGTCGCGACCCATCAGTGGACTGCGAGTGCCACCTAGTGGTCAATGGAGACATACCAAAGTGGGCCAAGTGGGCCTTGAAGTGCAAAAGGTTGTGAACCCCAGCTCCAGAGGGGCTCTCCAGAGCTCTCTCTCATGGAGGACCAATCAATTTCATGGCTACACATTCACTTTACATAGTTAATACAAGCTGCACAGAGCGGCTAGTCTTTACTTGTATATGCATTGTACTGGCCCACAACTATGATTCTGATTCACTATAGAGGCACATAAAACTTGTCATAATATTGTCAGATTAAAATCAAACCATTTCATATTTTACTAGGTCATAATTTTCCTTTAACCACGTTAAGTTTGCGTTTTAAACCCATTCTCTGATGAAATCCCTAGTCATGAACCTCTTCAACGAAATGAATCGTTTCACTTTCATTTCCACGGTTTTTTTGCGGTTGATTTAGCAGATTCATTTTTCATTTCAAAACCATAAGATTGAGACCGGGAGCACTAACCCCATATACACACTCGTACATCAAGACCATAGCCACTTAGCTCCATATTTTCCCATCGACTTGTCTATTTTTAGCAGAATGTAAATCAGTTTTGATTAAAAGTGCATTGACTTTAAATCGTATGTCCCGTATTTGCATAGAAAATAGCGTTAATAATATATGCACAGATGGATTCAGATTTTAGATCAATGTGTATTTTTGTGCTTGGAGCTTTGGTTAATATATTCATATATTGCTTATATTGGTTGAAAAGTACATTTGACACTTGTAACGCACAGTCATAAAAATAAACTCGACAGTATTTTCTTTCTTTACATTGATTTTAATATTAAATAAGGCATTTAATGAACAGACGGTCGTGATGCAGATTCGCCATCAAAACTATTTAACGAGTATTGCACAATTTAGCAGATGGACATAAGTCATATCATTATCACAATACAAAAGCAAATGTGTTACCTGAAATTCTGATAAAAAAAATTGTAGTCTATATCACAAAATTCTGATACTTTAGTTGTCTTTAAAAATAAATAATATTTAAAGAAAATAACTGCACCAGTAAAACCAGTGACACATGACAGATTAGTAAACGGTAACTACACCTTTATACTTAAATTGACGTTAATCAAATTATGATAACAATACAATTTGATTCAATATATTGGTCATAATCATAACCAAAGTATGTTAAACCTCTAAAATAGCAAAGCAATGCACAATAAATAATCATAGAGATATACTTTATCATAATTTACAATTAGATAATTTTCTAAAATGTCTATCAAATGTAATCATTATAATTCAAAATATAACACCAAACAAAATATTCACTAGTTTGTTAAAAGTTTAACTGTTGTGCAAGTGCTGTTAATTAGTTCTAAGTTGTGTTGTGAAAAGTATAGTTATGAAGCCAGTGCACCTGTAAATTATTTTACTTGTGTTGATAAACCAACCATAAAACATACACTTTTTCAAATACTCGAGTACATTTTACCACAAAGAGCCAAATGAGAGCTGATATACGCAAGTACTGCATATTAAATACTGGTTATAGTTTTAATGAATTATAGACTGCACCCAAATATAATACTGTACTGCAACTCAGTGATGTATGTATGTGTGAATAAAGAGATATAAATGTTCAATTACATTTTTGTCATGCCCTGTTAGATGTTCTTCAACGTCTTAAGGCAGGACATCCAGAACGTATGGGTTCTTCTTGGTGGTATGCTACCACCATATTTTACCTTCATCCCTTTAAAACTCCCCTTCTTATCACAAAAAAAAGCTGGCACCGTGCCTTTCTATGTACAGCTCTGCTCAATATTTCCAAAGTGCTCAGGTACTGGCACAGTATCATACATTCGACGTATCCCTCAATCCTCTGTTGCTTCTTCCCGAGTTAGAAGCTGCCTCATTTGCTCCACTTGCATCGAGTGGCGCCTTATGATTTTCTTCCTTGGTTTTGCATCACAGCTATTTGGTGAGCTCGGTACAGTGGGCACCAGCGTCTTTACCATAGCAGTAGGAGAGTTATTCTTGCTCGTGCTGGCAAAGTCAGAAATACTGTGCATGCTGTTATTAGTGTTGATTGGTGGCAGAATTCCCGGACGCACGTGAGCAAAGTGATCCAGCAACAGAGTTCCAGATCCTCTCCTCTCTATAAGGCATGGGTGTCGATGCTGTGGAATCATTGCAGGGTTTCCAGCAAGACCGTCCAACGAATCCCTTGAATTTGACAACAAAACCGTGTGCTTTCTGCGCTCCAGTGTTGTTCTTCCCAGGTCAGCTGGGGTAACGTTGGCAGGCTCAGCCTGCAGTTGTGTGTCCGAGTTGTAGTGGTCACTTCCCAGCAGCCGGTGGGCGATGATGTCGCGCAAACCTGACGCAGCAGGCATTGCCAGGGTCTCGCTGATTTCCTCCACCGGGAGGGTGTTTCTTCGCGCTGTTAGATGACGCGGAGGCTGTCCAGAATTTTTCTCATACAACATCTTCCGAGATGCTTGTGTCGAGGAACAATTCGACAACAGTCCTTGTTCGCTGGTGTTAAATCTAAACGGTGGGTCGTTCACCTCAAGACTGTGATGCCGTGATAATGTATGCCGCTGTGCTGCCAGCAATGAGTTCATTCCAGAAGTTATCTCATCAACCGGAGTGGCATGCTTTAAGGTGTCCTGTTGTGATGCAAGGTTGTGCTGGCCAGAACAGGAAGGTGCAACCAACCCCCACGGCTCAGACTTCAGTCTCTGAAGCTGGGGTAGTTTGGCACCCGCGCGCTTAACACCTCCTCTCCTACTTATGTCATTAGGAGCTATAGGTGTCAACTCACTTGATTTGAAAGCAAAAATATTTTCAGTCTCATTGCCACTCATGGTACAAGGTGCCGGAAGCGTTTTGAGCTCGACGTTGGTTGGCGAGGTGACCTCGGATTGCCGATCGCTGATATTGGGTGAAGGAGGGGCGTTCAGGTACTGCTTGGTAGTCTTGCAGCCTGAGGCAGATTTGTCGGTGGTAATTATGATCACATCCTTGCCTTTTGCCTTGCATGCATCGAGTAGGACTTTCAGAGTCTCTTTGTCATCGGCATCGATGGCATAGACAAGAGCCGATGCACCGGAATGATCCTCCAGGCTTGGGTCGGCACTGTTCTGCAGCAGCTGCAGAACCACCTCCGATCCTGCCCTCGTAATACAAGCGTGCATCAATGCCGTTTTTCCAGAGATGTCCTGAATGTTGGGATCTGCCTTGTTTTCCAGGAGATACTTTACCATCTTGAGCTTGCTGGTGCTTTGAGAATCCATTTGTTTCGACTTGCAGGCCATCATGAGCGGGGTTTCGCCCTTCTCGTTGCTCTCGTTGATGTACGCGCCACCCTCCAGCAGAAGCCTGCTCAGTCGCAGGCGACCCATGTACACGGCCTTCCACAGGGAATTACTGTCCATCCTCGGCTCAGAGCACTCGTCCATCGTGTTCTGCCTGAATTGCACCCCTGACAACAGCAATCGACATGATGCATTCATTCAGTAATTTATTTTATAAACCGTCAGGCGCATCATTTTGGGCATTACCAGCTATTGAAGAAATGTCATGCATTGAGAGTGTGTTATTTCTATTACTGCATGACAATGCTGTCATAAGAAATTAAATTAACAACAACCCATACGGTTGTGGTGCTTTACTAGACAACAAATTGCCAGGGAGTTTAGTGAATTGTAACACCGTGTGTAATTCACGTTATTTACAATGCATTGCTAATATATACATAGCACTGCTGTATCCATCATTGCTATGTCAGCCAGCTATTTCTATAATAACCACCATCAGTGTTTGCAGAGCCAAATGCTTTGCACGCATGACAACATTCACTTCAGTATTTGATCATTTTACCGTTTAAACGTTAAAAAAGAGCTTGCCAGAACATGCAAACCATAAAGGTTCTTATTGATTTAAAGCAACGCACTGGAACAAACGCGAGGTATGTTGATCTAAAAAAACGGATAGATGTTGTTACGTAACATTAATCTTGCAAGTGGCAAGTAAGCTAATCGTTCCACCGTGACAGCAAGCAAGCCAACGGCCACACACTATTTTTACTAATGATCTTGCATGTCTTTAAAGGATGTCACCTTCGGAGTAATACATTTGCTCATTTACTACAGCACTAACATAGTATGGCCACATTTTAAAATCTACACGTGCACATGAGAAAAGGGACGCCTTTAGTATTCACGAGTGTTGCATGTAATGATCAACATATACCACATTAACATACAGGGCATTCCCGAAAAGACGCTCCGGTTTAAATTGCATATACTGTAAACTGGAGCATCTTTCTGGGAACACCCTGTAAATGAAGCGCTGAGACAGACATCATAGCATTGCAGCCTTCTGCATGCTACAATCATAAAAGTTACACACTTCATTTTCAGTATGTCAATGCGGCAGGGTATTATGTATACACATGTGCATTTAAATACACATTTATACATTGGCGGAGTACGGGTGTGTCAATTAGAGTTTTGCAAAATAACAATGAAAAAAATCTTACCTGCTCTGACAGCTGTTCGAGTTGTCGACGAAAGTGATGAGCGTCAAGTAGCTCACAGAGAATCTCACAACAATGTGCATCCTGCCATTGTCGTGTCATTCATTGTCATCGACATTAAGACGCATTATGTTGGCTGGCTGAAGTACGTATAAACCAGTTCGGGCTTTGATGCAGGCACCCCACATCTCCTGTAAAATAAGGAGATAAATAACAAGCACACTGCCACTCCCTGACGCGTGTGTGCGTGTGTACGTGTGCATGTGCGGTCGGCGAGAAATACCAGCACTCCACTGACATCACAGGCACCGGCAGTCATATTCTTGATGGTCACCATCAATAACAATGAGAGCCGGAACGACACAGTGCGGGATGAACGTGAACAGCACCATGCTCCTGGTCAAGAGCACATGCTCGCACGCCCGCCTAGCACACTCACTGTGTGTCCGCGGCAAGGCGCGCTGCGTGCCTTTTTGATGCCGGCTGTGCACTTTAATTGCGTCGCAGACGCCTCCGGGACAGGGCTGCCTGCCCGCCCCGACTGCCTGTGCAGCCTGCCTTCCTCCCCACCCACAAAGTCCGGGGGATGCCTCTGGCTAGCTCTCTGCATCTCTTCTGCCCATGACTTTCTGCTGCACTTTGATGGGCTGATATTTGGTTTTTTTTTTTGCAATGATGATGCCTTCAAATGTGGCAGGCAAAACGTAGCAAAGGAGAGAGATGGAACGCTCGACACGGCTATCCCAAACGGCTGGCTATGGAAAGCAATTGTCATAGATCGAGCCATGATAACCTACATAACCAAAGCCTGTTTTTTTGTGACGCTATTCTGCAAATATTTGGGTGGTTGTTTTTGAGGGCTGCTTGCCCTTGAGGGTTGAATGGACACATCACTGGTTGGAATGGTCTGCTGACTGGCTGCATCATTGCCTGCAGATTTGTTTCTGTGTCTCGCTGGATGGAAGGGAAGACAGGTGGATAGATGGATGGGTGTGGATATGTATCGGTTAATTTTAGTGTGGGGTGGATGGGCTCTGTTGGTTAAGAAGCACAACGTGGGAGTGTTCTTGATATCGAAACGAGGAGAGAATGACAACATGGTGCATACATTGGGGAATAATTATGGTACATTACTGCAAAGGTAAAGACAGGTTTTGTGTCTGGATTTGAAAACGAGACTGCTTTGAAGCTTTTTTTGTGCTTTATCCCTGCACATCCATGCAGTATTAATTGCAACCGTATGCTTGATTTGCAAGTGTAGCTGGCTTGGCTGTTTTGTGTGCTTTTTTGTCGCTTCACAATTAGTAAACCACTTGGAAATAATATATTTTGTTGGAAGCTCTATAATCAACGTGCAGACTGCATGTTACAATAATAACATTTTAAATGAAAAAATATATTAATCACACCGTATGTGTTTTGTACATGATGGTAGCAGTTTAATTTGCCACTTGTCATACTCTTACATATTCAATAATATAACATGGATCCAATAGACAAGTGTCAAACACATCGTACTGTATTTGGGAATTGGAATTCAGTAGAAATCATAGATATGCCTAAAAAATATAGCACATTTAGATAACCATAATGGATTGTTTTAATTATATGCACGTACAAAAACTCAAACAACACAATACCACATCCAAAGATCCAATTAATAATGGGCTACATGTAACATTCTACATTACAACGTTACATAGCATTCATATGTAGGTTACCTACCTATGTATGAAAAAGTCGTCGCACCATGCATTCATTTTCAGCCCTTTGTCAGCCAGTTGTTGGATGAGGACCTCCCACAATGAATGAGTCATGGGAGGTTGTTTGACCACCGTTCGCCACACTGGTCGGTGCGGATTGTGAAGGTGTGAAGGGTGGGCAGCCCCGGCTCAGATGTCACGAGCCACCTACATCAGTCTCGGCAGGGAATGGAACTGAATGCCAGCTTCGTAGCCCATTGAGCTAACAACTGCACTGCTGCACCATCCGACCATCCACATCGGTTTTTTAAGTAAAAAATATATCACTGTAGTTGTAAAAAGAATGCACGCTGCTCTTTATTACAACTTAAAGCCAAATAGACTCTACATTAATCAATAAGATCTGTTTGGACACGGTCCTATGTTTTGGCAATTGTCTCAGTAAAATGTTCCATGAATTGCTTCATTTCTCATAAAAAAAATAATTTGAGTGTATGCACAAACAACTATGGATTTTTTCCACAGTTAATATTTGTAGGCTCTTCTGATCTTGTTTGTATTATTGTTAAGCATTTTAAAACATGAACTAATATAAACGTGGGCAGATTTTTTTGCCAGTGTACAAATTATGTAAAATATACAATGAGAGAAGTGCAAACTGGAACCTTTTCAAAAAGGTGTCCATTTGGTATTTTAAGATATTAACACTTCTTTCATTGCCAGAAAAGGTAAAACCTTGCATACTTTACATTAATATAAACATATCCAATATCGTACTTTCAAGATCAGACGTACATTTAATTTATGGCAGGCGAGTGATCCATATTGCAGGTCTGTAAAATGGAGCACACCAGGTGGGCCCCTATGGAAGAGTGGTTACATAACAATGCACTCAATTAATTCCCAGTCAGATCAGCTGCGCACATTGTAATTCACCCATAAAAGTCTCTTTCCTGAAAATTGTGTAAATCAATTCGAGTGTGGACCATGCAAGTAAACATGCCTATTGTCCTCTTCTGGTATGTAAAATGTGAAAAAAATACTCTTGGAACAAATGCACATCCTTCACCAATCTGTATAACAGTGAAATGTAAATGGTAAATTATTCTTCATTAGTGTGATGAAGTATGGTCAAACAAGCCCCATGACTAAAGAGGCATGAGGAGGCCTTCATCCAGCAGCGGTTTGATAAAAAAAAAACCGATTCATTATTTTTATAATTTGCAATGTTAACCATTACATTTCACATTTATTATCAGTAGTTTACTTATTTGGTGATTACTTTATGCAAGAAGTGTAATGGACTGTACACACATGAATCATCAGTAATTTGAGTTTTAATTGGATGTATATTTGAAAGTTTGTGAATAAGCACAAAAAACCCACATATCTGCAAACCATTGCTTGAAAAAGGGGTATACATTGATATGCATAGCACATCTTCCTTGGCTTTATTGAACAAAAATCTAGTATCCTCCACTCATCTTCTTGATATGCTGTATGTTAATGTTTCATTGAAAGAGGTGTTAAACTGGCACAAATTGTCAATGTTCTGCCCAGATGAAGCCTGTCATTTTGTTAAAGTTTTGTACTTTCGTATTCAATAATTGGGTTTTTGTATGAATTATAATGGATGGATGGATTAATGTGAACAGGTAGGTTGGATAGATTTCAAAAATATTACTCATCAATTTGGTAGATTATATTTATATTAAGTTCTCTTTTGAATTGTCAGGCCAATCAGGCCAGAGGGCTAAATACATATCAGAGTTTCTTGTCTGCCTTTTAATCTTAATTATGTATCGGCTGTATTCTACTTTAGCCAATTAAGAGCTAACACTTAATTTACATAGTGGTGGAGTCGAGTGACCGACGTTGAAAGTGATAAGAGGCAGGCCCTGAGGTTCTGAGTTGCAAAGACTTGTGGTCCACTGGTGTAAATCACTGGGGACCTAGTAACAACACAATTTACATGTTAGTGTTATGCTCAATTTCAGATTTGTCATATCACAAAATGTGCGTCATACAGATTGGTAATAGATTTTTTTGTAGCGCAATATGTACTTCAACGTCAAGCTGGCATTTTGATCACGTTTTTTAAGCACGTTAAGTGAACGTACTGAGTTACGGTGGCAAGCGTGCAGGAGGTTGTGGGTGAAATCCAAAACCTGACCCCTCTACATTTGGAGTTCGCACGTGCTCCCCGTGATCGTGTCAATTTTTCTCCGGGTCCTCCGGATTTTCCATCCACATCTAGAAACATGCAGTGGGATTATTCATCCATCCATTGTCTGAAACGACACCATGCAGCCCCCGGCTGGATTATTTGTCTACTATAAATACCAACGTATAAGCCACATCCACGAGCTATAATTTGTGACCAGGTCACCTCTGAAAAAAGCTCATAGCTCAGTGGACTTGACATGATAATACAATATTTTAGTTTTTTTATATGTACATACAATGTATGTCATTATATAGCCCTTTCTCAGTCCACTACAGGATGAAGGCCTGCCCGTACCATGTTGCAGATATTTTGTTTATTAATACTTCACTACATTGGTCCGTGCATGTTTATGAAAAAGGTTGGGCTTGTGGGTGAGATGGATGTGGGGTCGGGGGTTGAGGGCAGGACCAACTCCAATATCACTCGCAACCGATATTAGCCATGGCCGGGAATCAAACACTGGTGGCCAGATTCATAGCGCACCGCACTGACCATCGCACCATCACTCAACCCACATGTTTAAATACTGTTAGAATGTGTGCTCATAAACCATTTAAGTTTGGATTTTACCTCTGAAAATGGGGTATGCACATCTTACCCCATATCCAAAACAAGCATTCGTGTTGATATACGAAATATGTCAAGTTTGTAAAATATGAGCATCTTTACCATCCTCAGCCAAATATCCATATAAAAATGTTATGATAAGTGACGACAAATGAAAGGTGTATTGATGTATTATACAAAGCCTAATAGAATATAAAGGAGCTTGGGGAGGTCTGAGTGGAAACTATGCAATTGTTATGGCTCATTGAACACATTCAGAAATATCTTGTGTTTTTGGCTTGACTGTCCAATGGATGAGCAATACAATCTAAATTTATAAAGTACGATATCTAAGCATGCTTGTATTTCACGTTGCTGTACACTTATTATTTATTGATGTCGTTTTTCACGGCTCGATGCGTGATGTTGCTTTCAAAGCTGTTCTTTCCGGATAGCCGTGTCGAGCGCTCCCCCGCTTCCATTCGCTCCCCCTCTCTGCAGACACACTTGGAACTCAGAATGCCTGAGGCTGCCTCCAACGTCGACACGTTACGGAGAGAGGGGCAACGCTCGACATGGCTATCCCGAAAGAACAGCTTTGAAAAGCAACTATCAATTATTGTTCAGTAAAATAAAATCCAGATTTTTTTTTTTTCAACTGACTGGTACTTTTACATTTTTTAGGAAGGAAATTCTATAATCTACCGTTTATTATTATTATTATTACAGTATAATCTCCCATATTTGTATTTACTGCATATAATATTGGTTCATTGTGTGCCCAGGTGTGGAATTAGAAAAACAATCACTCTGGGAACAAAGCCGGGTCCGCATCCCCTTTAGAGAAAGGGTCCAGGGGTCCTCCCCCAGAAAATGTTGAGTTTATAACAACACATTGCCTGCATTTCTGTCTCTTCAGAAATGTAAAATAACCATCCAAATTTAAGACCATGAAAGCCTAATACGTTCCCTCTAGGATTCACACTTTGGCAACGGGTTTCCCGTTGTTCCTGCCCATTTCTAGCCCTGTGTGTGCCAAAACCAAGAAATACTATTTTGGATAGCCATCATGGTAAACTAGAATGATATGTGATAATGAGTAGATTCATGAGTCGTTGAACCTACTCATTATTTCCATAAATAGACGAGAGTACTGAAACAAGGATGAAACACCATGCATATTCATGGTCTATACCACTTTCCAGAAAGCGTCTCCCCTCGAAAATATTTCATTACTGATCACCTCCGTTTTAAGCTGTACAACGAGATGACATCACAGTGCAAGATGGGTTGTTGTCTCACGAGAACATGAGAGAGAGAATTGGCTTTGTGAGATATTCATCAAGCAGTGGACAGATCATGTCTGATGGCAACACCATAACTCTGCATGTCCGTTGTTTGTAAGAGCAGTTATTACTGCATATCTAGCGCAGAGTACACCTGCTACCCCACATATTCCTTATGTATTTCTCATAAAAACTGCTTATTATGGAACTGCCTTCGTGTATGTTTTATGCATTTTCTCTGCCGTCACACATAAAGCCATCCTCATTTTTCAAGCACGGGCTAAAATATTTGCTTCGTTAGGGGTATTTCAGCAATGCATAAACAGTTCATTTCCCTCCCCCTATAAAATCAATTTCATGTAACTGTGCAATGCTTTTTGATATTTAACCCAGGGGACGGCATTTTTCCAATGCAATATTCCAGAATACAAATGTGGCTTGGATCCTACACTATCATCCACCATGTTATCCCATGTGAATATTATTGCAAGCTTGTGTCAGATTCAATTCCCATAATAACTCCGTCCTTAGTACTGAAAAACGCTCACAAGTGTCAATGCATGGGAATATCAATATCGGAGATCAGAATCGTTTTTTTCTCTACTGGTATGGATATACACACTATTAAGAGCTACAAACTAAACAAATGAGAACTTCCAGTAAATAGCACATATGATACCATTTTCAAATAACTAACCTCTCCTGTCTTACCATTATCTTAAAATAACAAGTATGCCTACCACACCACTTATTTTCTGGAGAGAAAAAAAAGAAAAACGTATTCAACCAATTATTTTATGACAGTGGTGTCGCTGTATGGGTACATACGAATGTGTACATGTCCATGTTTTCTCTTTGGTTTAATACAGTGGATAAGTTTAAATTCCTCACAGTTAGAATGGTGTGATACAATAACACTTGCGTATACGTACGTTTTTATAAACATGGGCTTTGTGAATTTGAATTACTGTACAGTGTTGAATAATTATTGCACGTTACAAAACTATATAACCTTTACGTCCACACTAAAACCATGCACATGTTATTTCCACAGCAACATTGTGTTACTCTTAATGAATCCCTAAATGTCACAAAACCCCTTCAGCGACATGAGAATGGGGTGGGACTTCAATATTTCCCACTATTTAAATGAGGCAGTCAATGCTATATTACAACGCATTATTGTATGTTGAAGCTGATCTTTCAGATCCTTTGTTTCTGCTGAAGATGATTGCAACTATCAGCGAAACGTCGTACCTTCATTGTAAATGTTGGGGGTTCGCTCTCCAACATACCGGTGTGCTGAAGTGGTAACGAATTGGCAAGTCTTGTTCACGTGATAACCCTTTACTGATTGGCTGTGTCGGGAGGAGGCGAGTTTGTGACAGTTTGTAGGTGACCTAACTCATAAAAAAGAGCTATAATAATGTACAACAGCTTTACCTAAACCGCAAGATCAAAATATCCAAAGGTGTGGCCATGTTGTCCTGTAGATCACCAACTCAAAGAGTGATAATGTAGGCAGCCCAACAACAGGCAGCATCGACCCCCCCACAGCAGAGTTGTCACCTGCAGTCTAGCACTCCTGCTAAGGCCTCCTTTGGTGAACAGGTCCGGGTCCAGACAAATTACGATGCAACGACCCTCCAACTAAAGTTTGGCGTCAGGAAGGGCATCTGGCCGTAATATTTAGCCCCAATACCCCCACAATTGGGGAGCAACTGGCCAACCGGGTCAACCTTGAAACCGGCCGTTCAAACCGGCAACAACATCGCAACAAAGACACAATGTACTTTCGTGCTCATTAGAACTCATCAGTACAGTAGTCATCAATGTTGGCCACTAAATATTACGAGCAGTAGTACTCTTAATAAAGCATACCATGATGTACGATCACAGAAACAAAGCAGAATCAGAGAAAAAAATTAAACAAGACTCAATCTATGAATCGTGACGATTCATTAAATTGCTGATGGGATGAATCATTGAATGCCTCCCATACAGCCACCAATCTCTTGTGGTAAGCTTCTGTGAAGGTTGTTGGAAGGTTGTGATTTACTCTAGATGGCAGTAATAGGGGGAGTGGCTCATATAATGAACTGATTATCATATTTTTTGCTTAAGCATAAAATTAGAGTTTTAAAATCATAATTTTGGAAAAACTACAGATGCTAGGGATATTCATCCATCCATCCATTATCAGAATCCGCTTTCTCTTATACAGGGTGGCGGTGAGCCGAAGCCTATCCCGGCAGACACAGGACGCAAGCCTGGGCTATACCCAGGATAGGATGCCAGTCCATGACAGGGTATCGGGGAAAATTTAGTCCGCAGGCCAATTAACCTATGCAGCAGCGTGTCTTTGGACAGTGGGAGGAAACCGGAGTGCATGCTAGTGATATGAATATAGAAATATCATAACTAGAGGTCAGGGGCTTCCATCTTATATAAACATTACATTATTTGCTAGCGTGTGGACAACAAATATAGGAATATTGTCCATATATGATGCCCAACCAAATATATACATATCTCTATGTGCGAGAAACTTACATTTGTTTCAAAAAATAAGTGTGCACCATCAAGGAAAATAAAATAATGCTCTTCTTTTTGCTGACAAAAATTCTGCCGAATCCCGTGTTATAAAACCTCCAGCAGCTATCAAAAACCCAAGTAACTCTCTGGAGAAAAGCCATCTCTGCAAGCTTTTGTTCTTAAGATGGGTTCAATTACATTCAATTAGTGGCAGATTTCCCCCAGGACATAACATTTAAATTGCAAACATAGCTGCTACCAGAACACTGGCTTCTTATAGATTTCCTAATCACCTACATGAGGCTTAGAATGCAATGTAAACAGCAGAGCACTAATGACTAAAGTGGTACAATATACTCGCCCAGAAGAGGGTGTGAATACATAGCTTCTACCACCTCCGTTTACAGATGTAAGAATTAGTTTGTTACATGAACTATCTGTGCTGTATCCCAAACTATCTCTCCATGCTTGCCTCTATGTCACGAACTGTGTTTTGTATTAAGACACTGTTAAACTAATTTTTGTGGAGCCAAGTATATTTTGTACGATTGAACATCGTGCAGAAATAATTATTGTTCGTGTATTTGTTTCCCCTTACCGTTTTCAGACTTTCTTCATAGTTTCCAATGTGGGCGATTGTTTGTTCGTGTTCTAGGAACATTTGAAAGAACACGGAATGTTTGACATTTTATCATTGCAAGTTGCAAGCTTGAGTGGTTTTGTAACCAAACATTTCTCCTTGCCCACATCTGAGAACAGCCAATCACTCTGATACATGGGTACTACTGCCAGTCATGCCTGAGCGCAGCACTTGCTGTTTCCTTTTGGCATTCATGCTTGACACTGCTGCTCGCTGAATGTGTGATGGTCAGCACCCGTCATCACATGAGTGATGATGTCCTATACCCAGCACACTGCAAGAATTCTAAAGCATTTCAAATATAAAATATTGAATATAATACAAGTGCTTTTGTGTATATTATGCACTTGAGGTTTGGAAAGGACACGTAATAAAAGTTACATTTTGAGTGAGAATGGAAATGTTTAGTCATACATTATTATTTTTCAATATTCAGCTTAAAATTTGAAAATGTTTAGACTAAATATGCAACATAGTATAAGTAAACATAACTATTAACTTTGTTGCGGAATAACATAAAATTAGACATATAGATAGCTTGTCAGAATAATGTTTGTAATTATAACACACACGATAAGACAACAGTCAAACACTACCCGCATACATATGTAAGCAAATCCTAAATTCTGCACTCTGTGCTGTGTGGTGATATCATTATGTTCTGAACTACACGGAGCACATTAAATAGATTTGCATAATGTCTTTTGCCTCACTGCTTCATTTTTATATTGGTTCCTTGTTAAAGCTCCGTGGTGTATAATGTTTTGTTGGCAATTTCATTCCTTTTTCTGGCAGTAAGACACTTCTTGTGTGACAAAGCTACATTTAAATATTCACACTATTATAAGTACTTGGCAGAATTAATTTGAAACAAACTTTAAATGCTTACAATACACTGGGCTTACATGTATTGTAGGTTGACAAAGTGGTAAATATAAATGTTGTATCATAATTATTATGAACAGCCCCGCATGAAGGCTTCCCCACAGTTTATCAGTCACGTGGATTGTATGACCATGCTTAAGGACGCAACTCAACTCCGGCTGATGGCTGAGGCGGGTCAGGGAGATGGGGTAGGACCAGTCCAGATGCGACTGGCAACTGATGTTAGCTGTGGACAGGAATCTAACTCAGGTGACCAAGTAGTGTGAGAACCACTGTGCCAACCCCTTCCCCCAATTGTTCTATGTAAACATGTGTATAAGGCGCTATCATCATAGAAACATATGGCTGTCTGCTAAAAATATTGGCTTGCGGCAGATTTCTAAATACATGCAATGTGATCATCAGTTACAAAAAATGAGATGTTACTGAAAAATATGTTAAGTATGCATTCTTAAAGACGTGATAAATATCATACAGCATTATGAAGTTATGTTGGAAATTGAATCCTCGAAAAAGCGTTTCTGTTAAATGTTGGTTGGGAATCAGAACCGTAATTACTGTGGATGATGAAGTAATAAATATGTAATGATTGTTCTCCCTTTAAAATCAAGAAATATGGGGTTTGTTCAAACATTAATTCAGTAGTTTGCATACATATTAAAATACTATGTACGAAAGTGTTGCTTTTCATCTGCCTTTAGCCTCTAACATAAATAAGCCTAATTATTTACAAACCAAATTGAAATCCACTGCAAATAAATTTTATTGAAAAATATGCAGAGGTCAGAAGAATGAAAATATATAAGCAAAAGTAAAATTCCTAGAATTTTAATATTTTTTCTAGTTCTACTTTAACACAGTTTAAATTGAATTCAGAGTAATCTGAAAAGTTTCAGTGTAGCTGCGATGAAGAGGCTTAGGTGTTTCAGTGTTTTAATGCACTAATTGTCATGCTGTTTCCAACAGAAATAATCTTCTCTGTGGACATTTCCAAGACATTTTGTACGGAAAAAGGAGCTATCATCTGTTTAGAAGGTTTTATATATCTGTTATGTTTCAACTGTGCTCTCCACGATATAGTAGATACCATGAAATTAGAGAGAGGTTGGCAGCACTTAGCTAAAATGAAATATATATTTGTTTCAAGCTCCGAGCGCCCACCTTTATACGGACTTTAAACATTAAAGAGTTTACTTTAGTGCCACTTTTCCCTGCAAATTCTTACAAGGAATCGAGGGTTGAAAGAAAGTGCTATACAGATATGACAACAGCTGTGAAAATGCAGATTTATTTTGGGCTCCTTATGTGTCTGGAGCATAAACATACGCATGACTTCAAGAACATTATAAATCTTCAGCAGTATCTATATTGATAGCACGGGGGAGAAGTTAGGGGACAGTGGATTGCGTACCAACACTTTGACCCTGGTAACCTGAGTTTGATTAACAGCTACAATGGTGATAGAATAACTAGTCCTGAGAAATATACTGCATATTATTACCATCTATGCTGCTTAGCTATATCACGTCGCGATCCCTGTCAGGTAATACTTGGTGTTGCCTGCGAATTCTACCAAACACTTCGAGGCCGAGCTGAGAGACAACGATGTCCAGAGGCTGACCATCGTGCTTCGAAGAATCGCAAAGAAGAAGAAGCTATACAGTAAATGCCTCTCTAGTTTGTAAATATGTAATAGAAGTAATGAGAATGTATTGATTTTAAATATTACAGTTCATAGATCCAGACAGAGTTCAAGAGACGGAATGCCATAGATGGGTTAAAGGGTTACAATATTTATTCTCAGCATGCCTTTGTGCTTCCTGTCCTGAGGCATGAACCAAAATACTTGTGAATCCTAATGAGAGCTATTCAAGACAGTTGACCAAAATATAAAAGTTGTGGTTCGGCAACGTGAATCACATCCCAGGTGAACTTGCATCATGTAAATATGTACATTCTTTACATTTGGTAGAGTAATACCTCAAATTAAACTCCCACGTTGGAGGATTTTTTCAGGCGTTCTGAACGCGTGGGAAGCAAAACGTCACGAAGGAGAGAAGGGGAGCGCTCGACACGGCTATCCCGAAAGAACGTCTTTGAAAAGCAATTATCATGCATCGAGCCGTGAAAACCTACATCTGATAGTTCTGATGGTTGACCTACATCGATACAGATAGATGTATGTTTATTATTAAAGCAGAACATATCCAGTGAGCTTGCAAGCTCTAGAAGCGCGATTCCTGCGATACAACAAACGTGCAAACTAACCAACGCAAACAACGAATTTTACAGCGTTAAATTGTGCAAACACGACACATTACCAGTAGTTATAATCATTAATGGATATATAGATTGATATATAGATGTATATATATTCATTAAGCACCTGCTTAATGAATAGCCACACATAATGTAGCCAAAATAATACATCAGTCGAGCGACCCATTTTTTTTATATGTGTAAGCTTTTATTTAATTTATAGCGTGGCTCTAATTTTAACCTAATACCTGCTCGAACCATTTGTCTTTAATGTACAGTTACTCTTAAACAAGCGTTCAATAGCTTTTGTACAAGGGTACACTTTTACACTCAGAGAACGCATGAGCAAGTCTTGGAGCTTGATCTAGTCACTCAAGTATTACGTGAAATTCCGTACTTAACTTTGTCATTGGATAATGAAATGGATGGCATTTTTCAAGTGCTTAAATACTAGAACCCTACGTAAAAATGTGAATATGGGATGAAAAAAAAGACCAAGATATAATAAAACAACGGGCGAAGACCACGACAGGTGCAGGGATAAGCAATGAAACAACGCATGCACATTAGGGCAATAGATGACCACTGAGGATCCCAGAATCGGCGAGGTCCATCCTCACCATCACAGACAACCACCGTGACTCCATGCCCAATGTCCACCCTCACCAACATCCAACCCATGCCACCACTATAAAGTCGTGGCAAAGCTGCATCAGAGGGCCCATACCGTGATGTATTAGTGGCAATGTGCTATGAGAGTGATATTTTGACAGCTCCTTACTACGGGCTCTGTCTAGCCAATGTAATTGATCTATACCAACACAACCTTCTGAGAGTCCATCTTATCAGCAGCATTGGTTAAATACTAGCAAACTCTGGACTGGTTTAAACATTTCTTATCTCATCAGGTTGCTTCTTACCAAAGTTGGCGAAATGCCCAATGTTTAAGATAGAAAGATGTTTGTTATCACACAGCTGAAAATAATAGTGATCTTGCAAGCTCTGGTAGCGGGATTCCTGCGATACAACAAACGTGCGAATTAAAGGCAAGGACCCATTGTGGAAAAAATGGGTTATAAACTCAGTGGCCATGATTAGTTTGGAAGATACCATTTTCCACATCACTTAACTACTGTGAGCCCTCAAATAGTGGCTGTCAGCTGTCATTCTCTCTCAATCTTGCACAGAGCATTCAGCAAAGTATTTATGGGGAGGAACCATTTCATGTTATTTAGTGGAAGGGCATAGAAAAGGACTTGCTTTCTGAAAACGGTGAATGCTCATTAGATAGCCTTCTTTAGCACAGCAAGAGGAATGTTGCGTCACAAATCCGACTCACAACAAACCGACTGAGCAGGGCTCCGCGCCTCCGAATCAACGGGTCCAACGCGCCCGGAGCAAATGCGCGCGTTGCAAAAGTAGATTATAATTAAATTCAAAGGGATATTTTGTGCGTTTGATAAGGCAATGTGCCTTATCATGTTGACCACGAAAGTGTCCTCCAGCCCGTGAACCCATCGATCTTCCACCCAATCACCCACCCACCCGCCACCCAATCACCCACCCAATCACCCATTACCGTGTCTGCTTGAGTTTTCGCCGGGCACTCCGGTTTCCTTCCACAGTCCAAAGACATGCTGCTGCATAGGTTAATTGGCCTGCGTCCCATCCTGGGTATAGCCCTGCCTTGCGCCCTGTGTCTGTCGGGATTGGCTCTGGCTCGCCGCAACCCTGTGCGGGATTAAGCAGTTTCTGACAACGAGTGGATGAATGATCACGCACGTTGTCGCTGCCTCACCAGCATGAGTAATGAGGCATGCTCGGGTGGAGAAGAATGCATGGCAGTGGATACTGCTGTATGTCTGTGTGGAAAAGCCTGGCATCTGCAAGCGGAGTTGTGGGGGAGTGGAGCTGTAAGCGGTGGTCCTTTTTGCCCGAGGGATCTGTAGGAAAATAAACAGGTGGGGTCGAAGGTCAATATGTACCGCTTTGAGCATCTGTCTAGATCAGATTTAAACAAAATCCCTTTCTTGAAACACGAATCCTCGATTTAAGGGCACTCTATTCTTTCCTGCGCTTCTAGCGTCTTCATCTTTTCACGTGAATTGTGATTGTCATACGAAAATGTGCAGATTTGTTTTTTTATATATGTCCTATGCATTATATAGGTGCAGCTGCAAAATTCAATGAGCGTGTATAATTAAACATTGTGCTTAATTTATTAACCAACAATGTTTTAGTTGTTTGATTACATTATTGCTGTTTCAATTTATAATCACCATTTACTCTATGATGACTATTAATGGATATAAAAATAATTTAACACTAATACCATTGGCATTATAATATAAAAAAGCGAATTAACGAAAAATACACGGTACATGTTATCTTTAATGAGTGTGCAGTTCCATTAAATGTATACATTGAATAATAACATTGGTATCGTTGCATATAATAGTTATTTTCATTATAAAGAATGATGCATTGCGCTGGATAGCCAGAGCATATTGTGCATTCCTTATTAGCGCTTTCATTTTGTCCACCCAAATATGCATTCACAAGTTATAAATGTACCCCAAGTATTCATAGCATATCCCTTATTATGGGTTGGGTCACGTAAAAAATAAGTGTCATAAAACCGCCTCCACCCACACAACCAATTAGTAAGGTTTGTCACGTGAACAAAACGTGCCATTTCTTTACTACTTCAGCACACCTGTATATTGGAGAGCGAACCCACAACATTTTCATCTTCATTGTAAATATACCGGTGTGCTGAAGTAGTAAAGAATTTGCACGTTTTGTTCACGTGACAAACCTTACTAATTATCTGTGTCGGGTGGAGGTGGGTTTACAACACTTATTTTTCACGTGACCTAACCCATAAAAAGGGATAAACTATGGATAACATTGGTCACGAAAGCCGTCATGTTAAATGTACCCGAAGTATTAGGTTGTGAAAGGTGTGGACGGATGACGCATTACAGTGATACCAATTAAAACAGCAGTACATTCTGTAAGCAACACATCCACACTGACCAGATGCCTAGCAGTAACACATATCATAATGAACAGTCATGTTCTCTCCACTGCTAGATGAATGCCTCCGCACATCATCACCTATCCTCACGATGCTCAGATGCAATAAATCATCTTGATCCCACGCATGCCTTGATCTCGTTGTGCCACCTCTATGGGAGCCATGCTTTCGGTTATATTTCCTCTTTTAGGAACAATGCCATCAGCAGTCTCATCATCCGTCTGAGCAGTGTGTCGTGCCCAAGCCCAGTTAGGCTTCTTAACAGTCAATATGAGATCTCCAATTTGCATTTGTTGTCTGATCCATCTGTTCCTCTTTCTGTCTCAGTGTGAATCGTTTTGACTTTGATTATTTATATAGTACTGCGCACAGTAGGAAGGCCCTCATCCAGCAGTAGGTTGACCAAGGGCTGTAAATGGTCTGGACGTGTGCTCATTTGTGGTAAAAACATGGATTGTATTCTGAAGGTTATGATCTCAAATCCCGGTCGGGCGCTTGACTTAGCCCTTCATTGCTGTGTGGTTGATAACATGAGAGTTGAGTCCAGTACTATTTTTTAGGGAAGTGAAGAGCATTTGACTAATGGGGAGACTCGTCCCCACCATCGGAATGAGGCATTTTTACCACTAACTCTGGCATATAAAACATAAGATGAGTGCCATCCCATGCACAGGATGGACACCACTGACTTTCCTTGGGTCATTTAGAGCCTTCGAGCCGAGTTAAACTCAGCCTGAAATTGAATGCTCGCTGCTGCATGCAATCAAAAGTTAATAACACTGACGACCCATATCCCTATGTGTTGATGTGAGCCAAGAACAGCCAAGAAGTGCCTCAGAACTGCAAATGCTCATTTGGTTCTGTACCTACAGGGTGTAAATTAGAGCGTTCTGTTTGTGATTTTCATTGGCTGTACAACACTACTTGAATTACAATATACAGTACTGCAAAAGGAGAACATTTGCATAAAATATTTATAAATTCAACCGCTATATTTCGATTGAATATTTTATTCCACGAATACGATATAATTATTTGTAATGGACCTGAATTATTTTTTATTATCTCGTAAGAAGAAAAACATAAGCTGTATTACATTACGACTGTTGCTACATGACAGTATTTCATCTCAGAGGTTACTGAAGCAGCAACTTGATAACCTATAACTACAGAGCGTATGTATGTTTAGATTTGTATTTCGCAGATCAAATATGCTGAAAGAATAGAGTAATATAGAGTAACATCGCAGGAAGACCTTTTATAGGTGACACATTTCATATGCAGCACACGAATCCCTGCAATTATCTGTTCCTCACAACTGGCTACCATACTTTGCGTGTGTATGCCCTTTAAACACAGCTCTTTGAGCATGATCATAATTTGTGAAGCCTAATGTTTAATGATGGATGAAAGGGGATGGATGATTGGCCGGTGGCTGACGATGAACTCTGTAATATGTTTTAAGACTTTATAGGGGGTCAAGGTAGAAGCGTTCACGTCGCGATCCCTGTCAGGTAGTACTTGGTATTGCCTGCGAATTCTACCAAACACTTCGAAGCCAAGCTGAAAGACGACGATGTCCAGAAGCTAGCCATCGTGCTTCGAAGAATCGCAAAGAAGAAGAAGACTTTATAAACATGCACCATTGTGTTTTGACATTCATGGGCGCTGAATCATATGCAGTGCTTAACGGGTATCCATTCCATATTATTAAAGTGATGATGCGGTGATACTACTAAAATACTATACGTGTTTACTTTGATCTTTAATAGCACACTACTCACAATTTGCTTTGAGCACAACACTTACATATACCTTTTCACATGACCTAAACTCATAAACAGAGCTTTACTATGGATAACATTGGTCATGAAAGCCTTCGAGTTAAGTAATACCATATA
>JAZEWU010000009.1:3553096-3566711 GCA_036362915.1 Geotria australis
GAGGAAGCTTCTTCTTGACTTCAGTCGTTGGGCCGGGGGTTGACGTCCTCTTTCTTTGCAATTCTTCGTGTGAATAAATTAAAGCAGATTTTTTGTGCAGCTATTCGATGTTTGTAAATGGTTCTCATTATGATTCAAATGGTGATGATCCTTATTTGTCAGCACAAATTATAAACTTTATTAGTACTGTTTGTATAGAAAAAAATATATATAGTAGGTGATATTTTTGGCAATGGCCTTACTTCATTCTTCATGAAGCATGTGTTGGGTCTTTTTGAGTGTGGGCTGAAGTGACACTTATTCATACGTTATGATTTTAGGTACTAACATATTAAATTCTAAAAAGGTATTTGTTTAGTATCCTTGCTCTTTAGCCAGTTACCATACAATTTAGATTTACTCAGCTGCCATGTGTGACCAAAGATACTGTACAAACTAGGTGGCACATTGCAGCCATTTGAAAAGGCTATTTATTCATAGGAAGGAAGTGAGAAATTGAACTTTTATCGACTGGGACCGTTGAAAAAAATATCTTAAAGTACTTTGAAAACATAAAGAGTTGGTATCTCCTGAATTAAAGGCTTTAAACCCATGAGTTGTCTATTAGGCGTGTCACAATTGTCATGATTCAAGAAATCACACTATCTGGTGTATACCGTGTTTTTTGTATGTACTGCATGACTGCTTTGTCATGTCCATCAAATACTTAGTATATCTGTCTAAATATTACTCTCATTGCCCTATCTTTACTGTCCGTGTATATTTTATATATTTCTCATATATATGGCATGTCTCTTGTTCTGTCTACTATTTGTCACATGAATACTCTCTCTCCCCAGCGTTGGTTACAAAAAATACGCAGTTTGATGGATGCATCACGAGCACTGTTAGTTTGCAGAATAAATAAATAAATACAAATTGTTACCACTACATACTACTCTGCATGTGACCTTTGTAAATGCACACTGCAGCAGTTGACATTAAAATGACACTTGCGGTAAAGAGACAACACGGGTATGATGTTTCTTCATCTTAGTGACGGGAATTATATTCAGTTGTTTATATATTTCGGAAATGTTCGTTCAAAGGTTATAGAGTCTGAAATTTCTAATCAGGATTTTATGAACTGTGAGCTGAAACAACGTGGTTGTGTAGCAGGCTATCTGGTCTCTTTTTGTTTTATACTAGGCCAATGAAAAGGCCTTTTACCTTGCTTGCTGATGGGCCTATGAAGGCCGACACGGCACACGAGGAGGTGGGTGGCCAGCACCACGCCTGGCCGCCTTTGTCTCCCTCGTGGCAATTTTTACACACCACACGAGGTATTCATTTTGAGGCTGAATCGATCTACGGGATGCCCAGGACCGATTCAGGAAATTGTCACTTTTTTGGCTGTGAGCGGAAATCGAACTCGGGTTGCCAAGTTCATAGCATAGCGCTAAACGCTAAAGCACCACTCCCGACTTTACTGTGTATATGTATATACCCACACACATATAGCATGATAATGAAATTTCTGGGATAATCCTTTTTTTTCTGGCTGCTTCCATTTCTACATGAACCAAATATGAATCAAGGGTTTCAGAGTGACGAGCTTAGTGCTATGATGAACGTTAAGCTCCCTGATCCACTTGGTCACTGACATACGTGATATATATTTTACGTGTGCACACTGCAGCCACAAGTTGCGTTTTTGCAGTTGTGCATTGCAACTATTTTTAGACTTGTTACATGAAAGAAATGTGCCTATGTTCATAATTACACCCCATTTAACAGTTGTCTCATGTGTGGCGGTTACAGTGTAGTAATTGTGTGCAGGTTTGATATTCCATTGGAAATGTTGCGGGTTCGCTCTCCAACATACCGGTGTGTTGAAAAGTAGGAAAGAATTGGCACGTTTTGTTCATGTAACAAACCTTACTAATTGGCTGTGTCGGATGGATGTGGGTTGATGACACTTATTTTTTACGTGGCCTAACCCATAAAAGAGATATATTTATAGTTCTGATATTATCACAATCAGCAGCCGTGGTTAATCTATTGCTTGATGAGGGCCTCCCCAAGCCGTTGCTATTTCTCACGATCCTGCCATCCACCAATCCACCGATCATGTGCGCACAAGCTGATTACATCTTCCTGGTGGATGTCGATCACTATTCAATTCAATTTTATTGTCAATTCTGCCATATGAACAGGTCATATAGAGGATCAAAATGCCGTT
The DNA here is from genome assembly GCA_036362915.1 of Geotria australis. Classification (NCBI taxonomy): domain Eukaryota; kingdom Metazoa; phylum Chordata; class Hyperoartia; order Petromyzontiformes; family Geotriidae; genus Geotria; species Geotria australis. The sequence continues at coordinate 3,555,318 of JAZEWU010000009.1, forward strand.
TCTCTCAGACCTCGGTGTTGGCATATACATGAACTGGAACACAGCAACAAGGGTTTAAAAATACTATGATAAAATAAATTTACGAACAATGTTTTCATAGTTACAAGTTACGCTAAGCTGGGGGTCGGGGGGGGGGACAATAACAAGGCACAGATCTAGAACAATGATAACGATACTTTGGCCTTCATCCCTTATAGGCATGATGTATCTTGCCTAAACAAGCTCACTTTCTTAACAGTTTCAAAGATGTCGCTACCCTGCGTATGCTATCAAAGCCACGTGTTCTTGCTTCTGTATGTCAGTGTGATTCAAAGTATGTGTCGCCTTATCCCTCTTTACACACCTTTCCGCCGGCATTAATCGATTTGCAGATCGTAGTTGGTGGGGTGAAACGTAGGTACACTGTATGTCTAGTTCTTTCATGCACCAGCATTAGCGTGAGCAGGTAATTGCAGCGCTGTACTTACACCTTTCATGCCACATTTTGGGGCGGCAGTTCAATTCCCACCTTGGGCGCCTTTCTGTGTGGCGTTTGTGTGTGCTCCCCCTGTTATGCCTGAGTTTCCTCTGGGTTCTCCGGTTTCCTGCCATAACTAGAAAGCACTGATCAATTAATTGGTCAATAACATCATAATATATAGGACGCAGTGTCTGGCAAATGTTGGCACTGGCTAACCGCGTGGATGCCTTCCCCCTCTCCGTTTCTGAGTAGTGCTCATTTTGAATGAAAACCTTCGAAATTGAATGAATATGTGCGCGTTATAAATTGTATTTGATATTATTTTCAACTATTTTCACTACATTTTCTGCAAGGCCATGGTCACAGCTATTTAATGATTACCTCTGAATGATATCACGAAAAGCGCTTTTTTGGATTCCATTCTCTACAAGATAAGACACTATCTACACCATAGGGACAAACATTCTAAGTGGGATTTTCCCAAAAAAATCTCTGCACTCAAGTCGAGATGAATACTGTCCGTGCACACAGTAGAATCGTCCACAATATAAATAATTACATCTATGCACATCAGTGTGGCATGTTTTGGAACGATATATGTCGAAAGCCAACCCATTCTCTGGGCTATAGTGCATAATTAATTAAGACGCCCTGGCTAACACGAAATAGGCTTACGTGTCTTAGTGAAGCACAACACAGCATGACTTTGAATGTATTTTTTTTTTCCTGCTAAATGTCAGATGTGTGTTTTTTGTTGTTCGGCAAAAGCAACACTAGCCGTGAATCTTGCGCTTGGAAGATTTAACAGTCGTGCAGTCCACAAATATGTGGAATATTCATTCATTACAATGACATATCTTATTCCACTTGAAAAATGTTGCAAGCTACGAGGGTGATCGATAAGTATAACTTAAAGAGCTGTACCAGCAGATAATTCCCTTGTGTGTGATCATTGTAATATAATCATTCCTATTATTTTACGGATTGAGAAACTAGTCAGCCAATATGTTTGCTTACAAGAAAGACCTCCATCCATCCATTATCAGAAACCGCTTAATCCTATACAGGTTCGCGGTGAGCCAGAGCCTATCCCGGCGGACACAGGGCGCAAGGCAGGGCTATACCCAGGATGGGACGCCAGTCCATCAGAGGGCATTGGGGGAAATTTAGTCCGCAGGCCAATTCACCTATGAAGCAGCATGTCTTTGGACAGTGGGAGGAAACCGGAGTACCCGGCGAAAACCCACGCGGACACGGGAAGAACATGCAAACTCTACACAGAAATGCCCCCGAGCCGGGGATCGTAACCTTGTGTGGTGGATGGGTTTGTGTGTTCCAATGAACCCCATAGCTATGTCACCTGGAGTCCAGCACTCCTGCTCGGGTCTCCCTGTGTGAACAGACCTGCGAGAAGATTTCAGACAAGTAACCATCCATAGACCCTCCGAATAAAAGAGGTTGCCATAAGGAAGGGCATGCGGCCATATTCTGCTCTTGTGGGGAGGAACTGGCTAACCCTGGTCAACCTGGATACTGGCCCTTTAAACCAGTAACGACAATAACAGTGTTCGGATCGTGGGTTGTCATCTGTTTTATATTCAGTGGCCTTTGTCATGCAATAATTATCACGTACCGCGACCCTGTATAGGATTAAGCGGTTTCAGAAAATGGATGGATGGATGGATAATTATCACGCTGTCAGATACGTTATCGCTACTCTGGAACGTCTTTTCGCTGAAAGGATATTAATTGCTTTGTTATTGGTTTGGCTGTTTTTAAGTTGATGGTTGCCTTAGCTGTATGCAGGCGCAACATAAATGGGTTTAAAAGGTCACACCTTCTGTTTCTTTCCCTTCAAAACTAAGAGAACACTCTTTTTTTTAACCCGATTAAGCATTCCTGTAGTATGGCGCCTGCAAAACTCAAATATGAAATGTGTCAGCCACACTACCTGCTGCTGCTCTCGGCAATGAGTGTCGTTTAATTGGCCGCAAGTTTAGAAATTGGTACAACCTAGACAGAGTGTCTGTAGTAAACACTATTCCCGTGGACAAAACTGATGAGAAGAGATATTTGCAAAAATGTGACATGGTTTATAATCCATCAGATGGTTAAATAGGCAGCTTTGAGTGTCTTGCTTAATTCCCACTAGTCGAGGCTGTCCCAGGCGAGCCAAGCTCATTTTGCAATGGGTCAAATTTCACACGGCAAGGTGCCTTGGGTGAGTCACTGATTGGGAAATCTGCCAACAGTAGATGGAGAGGGTGGCGATATTTAGGTATTCTCAGGAGATGTCCCAACCACGTGTTTCTTTTTGGGATGGAAGATGTGACTGTATTGTTAAAAGGCATGTGTTAACATGCTCGTGGACGATACCCAGATAATCCGATCTTGTGTGCCTGAATGTGCTAATATATTTATGAAAATAGATTTTTAAGCAACACGTTTCATTTGTGCAAGTCGCAAAAATCTGAGCCTGGTACTGTCAAAGTAATCGTGCCCTGTTTTTTTTATAAACCGTAATTTAAAAATATCAATTTGCCACCTTTCCATATGAATGTAATAGTCTCACTGTAAAAGACACAACGACACTGCAGCATTGCATGGAAATGTACATTGTGTGCCCAATTGCACAATGGCAGATATAAATAAAATGTACAGTTATGGACAATAGTCGATATTCAACACTTACAGCCAGTGTGTAGAGGTGAACGGCTGTTAATATGTGTATGCAATAGTTACTGGAGCAAGCAAGTTTGCAGTTTGTAAATTGGGGGCTGCAAATAATATTAAAGCCCATGAGATGAAGAGCTAATGCACAGGAACGTGGTTGTGTTGTGATGGAGGGAGTTGAAACGCGGTGATATATCAGTCTACTTTATTTAATCTGGAAGGAACCGCTGAGCTATTTAACTATTTTTAACAGTTGCCCAGCGGGGAGGGGTAAGCAAGTTACAACATCTCAGGGCACCGGCAGGCAATATAGTGAGGACAATTAACCTAGGCAGCATCTATTTGAGCTGTGGGAGGAAAGCAGGGTACCCGGCGAAAATCCACTCAGATACAGAGAGAACGTTCGAACTCCAAACAGAAAGGCACCGGAGCTGGGAATCAAACCTTCTTGCTGTGGGGGGCCAGCGAAACCCCACTGCGCCACCGTGTGTAACTGCGTGCGTGCGTACGCATGCGTATGTGTGTTTGTGTGCTCACTGAAGAACACCACCCACCCACGTGTGCTGCGATGTGGGTGTTCGTGTGAGTGCATACAATTTAAGTTGGTATTATTCTTCAGTTTTAAGGGTGGTCCGAAAAGCGTGCTTAATGTACCCGTCCATGACAAGGCTGTACTATAACTGTAAATTAATTTAACGTAAATTATCTACATGTACAGGAACACACACAGACAAAACTCCCGGTAGAGATGACACCTATTGTTGGGTCAAGTGCTGTCAGCGAGCACATATGAATGCCGGCACGGCACGTAAGTGGGTACTGTGGTATGCACCATGGCGAGCTCCCTTTGTCCCTCCTGGTGTGGCTACACACGCAAACACACAGTTTGTATATGTGCGTTAATTTACTTGGAACCTGGAGTTGTTTTCAGTAAACAAATAATTGAATGTTACAGGTTTCAGAATGTAGCATTGAAACAAGGGGTCGAACGACGCATTCATTTGTTGATTTGATATCCAGTATTAAGCTCACGAAGCATGCACTGAATTGCGTGAGCATGTATTCACGTGGGATGGTTTCAATGGGTTCGCATCCCCCCTACAGTTAGTTACTAAATGTGTTACCGTTCGGAGCGACGTCAAAGCAATGAATGTTTCTTGAATTGAATCATGAGTGTGCTGGTGTGAATTGCTGCACCGCTAATTACAACTGTAGCAGATGATTCCAGCAACATTTGCAATTAACAACAGTAGTCTTTAATTACGAGAAATGCAAAGACTAAAATCTCTCGGCAATAGTCTTAAAATATATAATGCATTCTTCAAATTTAATTAGATTTTGTTTATAAATAATGTATCACCCTCAGTTGCTTTAATAAAGCAACGTTCAGAAAAATTGCATGGTATGGACTGTTATCTGAACAGGGAGGCTTTGTGACCCTCGGGTGAAAGGCGCTATATAAAACGCTATTATTATTATCTGACTGAAATTCCTAGTTTGCCACGAGAAGGAATGTCATGGGAAAAAAATGCATGATTGCAAATGTCATCACTAGTAAATAATTTTGATATTTAAAATGTCATTTCAAATGCCAAAATGTCTTATGTCCTATTTTTTCTATATTTGATAACAGCCACTCACATTTTATATGTAAGTAACAAACACATCCTGTTCAAAATATATTTTTTATTTAAATTTTTAAAATATCACCACACCATAATTTACAGTAAAAATAATGGGTTTTTTACTAAGCAATTCAGAGGTTTTTATATTTGCATACGTACTATGTGAAACGTTTTGTGATTTATTTCACTGTGCTGTTGTTAGTATTATCATCATTATTATTTATCAAAATACTAAACTGCGATTTGTGTCCAATTTGATGCACTGTAATTGCATATCAGAAGGTACTGCAAAAACCGTTCACATTTTTTTTGACATGTCATTCGAACTAATGAGAATTTAATAATTCTGCACGGACCAGATTTGTGCACACGGGAATGGGCGATGGGTGAAGTGTCTCAGGGTATGCCGGGATTGTTAACCAAGAGGGCACTCAAGGGCTCATCGCTTAATTTGGAAAGGACACCATCAATTTTAGCACTGGGGCTTGGTCATCAGTGTGCATGCTTGGAAAGGGGAGGGATTCAAGGTAAGAGGGCACCTGCCCGAGTGGATTGTGCATGCAGACGTGGGAGATGTAGCTCATTGTCACTAACCGTCGTCTCATCCATTCATTTTTCCAGTGACACGTGAATATATGACAGGCATATTATGGTGGATGGAGGCTGCTATTGGCAGGTGGGACAGAAAGGTTACTTGGCAAATTATCAAGAGGGCAACCACACGTTTATTTAAGAACTCTAACAGTTTGAAGATTGTCTATGTATCCTTATCCTTTTAAGTGATACAAAAAATATTGCTATATTGTTACCTTTTGGTCGAATTATGCGTGTACGTCTTCAATGAATGTGGGCGCGTTATAAATGTAAATTATTATTATTACATTGCTTTATAATTATAAATTAGGAGATTGACCAGTGTGCTCTTATGGACAATGTTGTGTACCTAGGAAACATGTAGTTGGCTTTTATATCCATAGTATTAGTTGGGTGTAGCAGTGGTGCGTGCGGTCATCAGCACACTGCCACATGAACCAGTGAGCTGAGGCCAATTCCCAGTTATGGCTAACATCAATAGTTTGTGGTATTTGAACCAGTCGTTACAAACTCCCTTCACCATCCTGCACTGACCACCGTGGTGAAGTATGGTGAAACAACCCGTGTGACTGACATGGTTTGGGGAAGCCGCTCCCCAGAATAATAAATGATGGCTATGTTCTTTGGCACAGATGTGTTAGGAAACAGTAAATCATTTTAAAATGTGGGTTTTAAGGTGCATTTCTAGTAACATTTATTGCATTTGGCAAATATGTAAAGTTCAATTTGTATGATGATTTATGTTTAATTCATGATTGCTCATTTATACTTTGAATAATTTTTCAAGAATCCAGAAGAACGTTATCAAATGTTCATGTGCTTTTATTGATGATATGAGCATATGCAGGTGCATTCATGTATTTAATATCTATTTAAATGACTTGAGTGAAAGCGTATTGTCTGTAGCATATATAACAAAAATTAGTCAAGATCAATCACACATCTGAATGCATAATTTTACAACAATATTTAATACAACTGAAACCGAGATCTTGCATGACAGCATGGCCATGGATATGTGTTTTTTTTTCTCAGCTGTATTGTCGGGATGTGAATTTGGACCAAAATGTCAGTATCATTTGTTTGTCCTTGAGTTTTCTATTTAACCTTTTCCCCCACCACATATATTTCATTCTTTGTGGCTACCACTTCTCCCAGCATTCAGAAGTGATGATATTCACACAGTACTCTTGTATGTTTTCGCATGTATCTCTTAAGTGTTACAATGATTGCTGCCGTAGTATAATGGTTAGCACATTGGACTTAAAATCCAGAGGTTGCCAGTTAAAATCAGTCTTGCAACGCAGCTTTTTTTAATGGACACGTTTAACAAAAATACCTTTGCATCTGTTCACGTACCAGAATGAATGGGTACACCACAATTATTCTATCGGCAGGTCCTGTGTAGTGGGTATTGCGGGTGGGTATTCCCACATCTTTCAAGGTATGTGGCCTGAGTGTGAGAGTAGGCCAAATAACCTCTGGTGGGGTGGTCTTGCGCTCACTGTTTGAGGCTATTCCACCAGCAGCAGCATGGGCAGGTAATTTTAGGGCTGCATATTTACTCTTTACTTATCTAGTTTATCACTAGTTTATATTTGTACAAAAAAACATACTGTACCCGATACACACTTTCAGGGGGTTTTGTAGTAAATTAACTTGACAATGTTGTTATTCTGAATCGCTCAGTTTGACTTACAAAAGTTGCATTTGTACTGATGTAGGTTTTCACAGCTCGATGTATTAGAGTAGCTTTCCATAGCTGCTTATTCGAGATTGCGGTGCCGAGTGTTCCCCTCCTTTGCGACGTTTCACCTTCCACGCTGGAGGCATTTTCAGGAGTTTTATGCGTTTCTGCTGTAGAAAGTAATTCTTAGAACTTGCATCTTGTGCAAATAAATATTTCTCATTCGCTAGGCTCCTGCTACAAATATTCATACTGGATGCATGAATTGTGTGTAAGCATTCTGCAGGCACAATACAGGGTCCGTGGTGGGGCCACATATTCCCCATGCTCACTGCTCACACCATTATGTCTCATGGTGACCTTTATAAGGCCACGCAAATGTTGGCAATAAATTGAACACCATGTGATGTTTTCAGTGGTGGTATTTCTGTGCTGTACATTCGCTCTCCTATCTACCAATCACATCTGCGAAATTCATAGTATCTTTAATAGAAATCTCAGTACGGAAAGTTATAACCTATTCCAAGTTTACTTATACAACACATCGCTTCCTCCATAGATAGGTAAACAGCAGATTATGGAAAGGTGTTAGGTAGTGTTAGGCGAATTGTTGCACTGCAGGATCCTGAGAGATTACGGAAGCTTGGGGAAGCCTTCACTAAGGAGTGAATTAACCATTGCCATTGATGATGATGTTGATTGAATGGAAGGCCACTAATAATGGGTGAAAGCGTGAGCGCTCACAATTTTTCCAGCCTATCTGGGTAGTATGGAAGAGCTGACTGAATGGACATCAACAGAATTAGCGGTGACTACTATATGGGCAGGTATACTTATAATACTGTAACTTAGATGGTTGATCAATTTTAAAATGATGATTTGTTCTTGAAAATGTTACCATCCAATTGCTTGCAATTTCCGAATCTGGTTAGGACCACTCGTAGCTTGAATCTGAGTCTTCTTCTTTTTTGCGATTCTTCGAAGCACGATGGTTAGCTTCTGGACATCGTTGTCTTTCAGATCGGCTTCGAAGTGTTTGGTAGAATTCGCAGGTAATACCAAGTATTACTTGACAGGGATCGCGACGTGAACGCTTCTACCTTGCCTCTGAGTTAAATCGCCGTATGTCTGGAGGATTAGATCAAAGTGATTTCTGCTCAAGTGAGCATTGAATTGGTGCTCATCTCCTGTTTACCGCCGGGAGCCAGTGGCGGAAATTCCACATTCCTATGGCAATTAGCAGGTGGTGAGGACGACTGTGCCATTTCCCTTGTGTTCAATCACTGGCAGGCACACGTCAGGAGTCCAATTGGCCTCGCAATCAGCTGGAAAGCTAAAGAAGCTCTGGTCCGACCTTTGTTTTGAAACTTCAAGCACATGATTTCCCCACAGTTTGCTCTTGTTAACGGAATTCCTTATCACCTGGAGCCTGGCTGTCATGCCCAGTTTAGACAAGGAAGATTGGTGCGAGCTCCGGTTGGCCCAGTGGTGTTCAGCTTCGCTCCAATTCCATGGATTGCTTTTTTACGCTTCCTTCTATGTCCTGCTAATATAATGCATTACAGGGAATGGTAGGGAAATGTGTGCCATCCTTCATAAGATAAATTACACGTGTAGATAAGTGTACAGTCGACAAGCAACAATTCATATCACCCACAGCAATTTGATCAGTTGTCACCTATACATATAAAATATGTCTTACTGAATGTAAACGTTATATTGAGAAAAAGCACTCTTATTCCTCTATTAATCATGCCACAATTGTGAATTGGACCAAAATAAGTGGGGTTCGGGCAGCATCAATGTAGCATTTCATCATTCCATAAGGCCAGGTGGTCTCCTGAGACAAAACCTCCATGGCCAAAATATGATTCTAGTATAGCTTTCGTGCTCTACTATAATTAAAACAATGGTCTAGCTCTTAGAATACATTATCTGAAGGCAGCTGGGCTGGTTAATGTTAGTCGACAAGGAAACACATTTTAGAAGTTATGTGAACATTAAAGCTGATTGATGGTAGATTCCTCGAGCCAAAAAATGAGAACTTCATCTTCCAGAAGAGGGCAGCACGGTGGCTCGGTGAACGGCGCTGCCACCTCACAGCAAGGAGCCTAAGTTCGAATCCCGGCTCGGATGCCTTTCTGTGTGGAGTTTGCACGTTCTCCCCGTGTCCGCGAGGGTTTTCGTCTGGCACTCAGGTTTCGTCCCACAGTCCAAAGACATGCTGCTGCATCAGTTAATTGGCCTGCTGCCTAAACTGCCCCCGGTGCGCTGCGAATGACTGGCATTCCATCCTGGGTATAACCATGCCTTGCGCCCTGTGTGTGCCGAGATAGGCTCCGGCTCACCGCGACCCTGTATATCGGATGAATCGCTTTCTGACAATGAATGGATGGATGTTCCGAAAAAAAAGCTCTCTAGCCCTCTCTCTAGCGGAGGCCCATCCACCAGCAGTGGTGTGAAAAAGTAATTGAAGGGCTAAACCTTTAACTTTGCATTATACATTGCAGCTGACCGCTATAATTCCACTCCTTTGCGAGGGATGCAGCGGGTCTCCATCCGTCACAGAGAAGTAGACGAAGCCGAATTGATAAACTGGGTTATTTTGGTGAGGCAAGCATCGTCTTTCAACCCGCTTTAAAGATGATGCAGGCACGTCATGTTTCGCATACTTTTTTGAGTGCAGTTATTGCTTTTAACTAATACATCAATGCATCATTGTACACTGAGTGTTAATGTTTGTGTTTGCACATGTTAAGTCTAACATGTTATATTGCTGTGTGTGTATATATGTTTAAACCACAGTTCATGTTTACAGCATGACCCTGGTGGCAGTGTAGGGTCACACTATTATAGACATTCATTGCAAGGGTCCAGAGAAATCACCACAAAGTTGATAACATGTATTGGAGAAAATAATGTATTTAGAGCACGTTCCCAGTCAAGTAAATTATCTTTAATCTCCTCCCACCATCTGGAAGACGGCTATGCTATATAATTGACACATGGACTATTACATGATTTCTACAATATATATAAATGAACTTACTATCAATAATACACGCGTTTACTCAGGAAATCATTGCTGAGTCTCATGACTCTTTTTCAGGCTCCTGCCAATTTTTTCAAGTCGAGCGTGGTTAATCTATAATCCAAATGAGTATTTTGCAGGTATCTTTTAAAATTGTGAAAATGTTAACCATTGCAATGCCCGACCGACACAATGGCCTAGTCTTGCAACTACATATAATGGCATACTCTTGTAGATTACTGCTAGGCCATTTCACTGCCCCTGTTAAAATTATATTAAAAGAAAACAAGACATTTTAATTGAGTTAATAATTTGAATTTTAGCTTTCCGTACTTTTTCCTGCTATTCATTCCATTCTGGGTTGGAAAAACAATGTTAGAGTTTTTTTTGTAACGACTAATATCATATAATTTATGTATTCCTGTATTCAAACACATTCTTTACTAAATGAGTATGAACGCCAATGTAATCATTCTAAAAGCATTTGCAATACTATCAACATTTTTTTCTTCAGTTTGACCTGATGTGCACAGTTAAAAATTGATTATACCCAAGAACCGCATGATAAAGCATTAGCCAACATTTGTCAACAGAACCTGTAAAGCACTTTAGATAATGAATTTGGCCATTTTTCAGTACAGAGCTCCAAATCCTTTATTAAAAGCTCTTCCTAGTAATTTAAATCAGATTTAGTCTGAGATAGTTTTCATTCCTTCGCTCCATCAGGATAGTAATAGAGCAATACATTACTTCAATGCAAAGCATATGGGTGGCACAGGAGCTTCACGTCTATTACTTCACAAACTACTGCACATTTTCCCATAAGCATCGATTATCGGCAGCTGTATATAGGGGAGCATCGCTCTTTACACATCACAATAGCTGTAAGCAAGAAGTGTAAGGTGGTCCATTCTGTACGCATAGGGATGTTGTTTGTTGGGTCTCTTTGCCTTTCACACCAACACAACTGCGAGGTGAAAATATTTATTTCCCTCTAGTACCCGATTGGTGTGGTTAGATGCTGGGAGTGACAGAATACAGTGAAACGAGAAGTGTGTTTTTAACAGCAAAATAAAAGAAGTTTGGAGTATAAAAATGGTTAGCACACTGGACTTGTTGTCACGAATGTGTTGTCACCAATTCGATTGCCTGGCGTGGCAGGTTGCGTTTGGTGGGATAAAGTGTGGGTATTCGGAGGAGCGACGCTCACAACAGCGAGCCGAGCGGCCAAAGCACAGCAAGTTGGCACGGTAGGGAGCTCAGGTGGAGCATCTGCCGATCATCTCAGTCTGGCAGCCCATGACACCTGGGTCTGTCCTGTGAC